>VXAD01009651.1:0-38005 GCA_013399195.1 Dicrurus megarhynchus
ATGCTATAGGACAGCAACATTCCCCTAGATAGGTTGCTCATGGCCTTATCCTACCTGGCTTTGAACACTCACAGGGCTGGTGCATCCAGCCCTGTTGGATATTTTGCCTTAAGAAGGCTTTGCTGGCAAAGTAATCCACTAAGAGGATAGGGCCTACTGTTGGGAAATAGAGATGCATAAATCTGAACCAGTCACTGAAAGAAAACTGTTCTCCCAATAATAATAATGGAATATGTTCTGACTAATCAAACCCCAGAATATACCCCTGAGACACTGGTCACTTCTTTGGTGGGTTGTGCTTCAGCAGAGGATGTCAGCTTTATGGGCCATACTGACCTTGCAATAAAATGCAGCAGAATCACTGAAGTTGGAAAAAACCTTTAAAATCATTGAGTGCAACCATAAACATCACACTGCCAAGTCCACCACTGAACATCCCCAAGTGCCACATCTAAGTGTTGTTTAAACACCTCCAGAGATGGTGACTCAACCACTTCCCTGGGCAGCCTGTTCCAGTGCTTGACAAACCTTCCTGTGAAGAAATTTTTCCTAATATCCAAACTAAGATGGTAGGAGAAAGGCAAAGCAGCATTGCAGAAGTCTCCCCTGACGACATGAAACAAACAGAATTTTTCTCTTCCCGAGTCATGCCAACTTGGTATCTGTAGCTGGAGGCAGCTGCTGCTCTGTCACAAAATGTGGCTGTGAGCAGGAGGTAGCAAAAAGCCAGCACGACACAGGGGTCTGCAATTGCCACAGGAGCCCAAGTGCCATTTGATTGAATTATCAGAGATGCATGAGGCTTCAGTTTCAACTTCACAGGCTGAGAGATTACTGAGGAAAAATGGACCTGTTCTCTGATTTGCTATTCTGATGCCATAGATCACTGTTAAAAGAAGGCCACCAAGCTTTTCTTTGTACTGCATTGGAAGTGATACATTGCAAGGGGAGGGAAAGTTCTATTTAAAATTGCATAATCAGAGATGAAGTGAAATTGAAAAGAGAGATCAAAGACAGGAAGTAGGGACAGAATGAAAGAGACGAGGTACAGTGTGGCTGCACAGACAGCTTAATTTCATTTTAATGAATCTCTGCTTAGGAAGGGAAGGGTGGCTCTTTGTGTACCAGGAGGGAAAAACAGCCTTCACCACACTGAGACTCCCTTTGAACATGGTCTCCTACCAAAATGAAGGACTGCACTCTGCTTCACATTTCACAGAATTAGAAAAGACCAAGCTATTTTCTGACTGCCTGCATCCTGCTTATGTAACTTGCAGATGACGGCTGTGCAACCTCTGGCTGAGCCCTGGAAAATTTCCTTGTCTATGAGTCAGGTGCTTGGCAAACGCTCTGGTGCAGTGGGCTTGGAGATGAGATTGCAGTCAGAGGCACTACCTGGGTACCAGAGCCCAATTCAAGGTCTCTTTATGGAACTTCTTCCTCCTAGAAGCTTGCTGATCATCCTGGTCTGGTCGCTGCCAAGTGGCCCTGTTGTGTTGTATTAATTAGTGCAAAGCATCCCCCTTGATTGCTCTGAAGCAGGAGAAAGCCACAGCCCTGACTGTTATCCAGAGGTGTGGGTCAGCAAGGAAGGAGGACAAGAGCTAGGCAAGAATGAGTCCTTGGCCTTTACATAAATTTTACCCATAGAAATTCCATCAGGATGTGGGGAGAGTGTTTAGTGCAGCAGGGCTGCAAAAGTGGGACTTCACAGGGAAGCACAGAGTCCCCCTTTGCAGTCCCCATTCTGAAACTCCATGCAGTCACTAGAACAGTGTTGGTTTAGAGGCTGTGAATCTGGCTGAAAGCTGGAGGTCAGGACTGCATGTTGTGCTGTAGGAGTAAAATTGAGAATTGTGAAAAGGTATGGATTAGACCAAGGGACAAGGGAAAAAACTGAAACAGATGCAGAATGTCTCAGCTGCAAACCAAGCTTCTCTGTGGGTCAGTTGTCATCTCCAGGAGCAGCAGATCCCAATTTCCACCTCTTTGGAAGTGTAACTGAGAGGAGCCAGGAGGTCTGGACCACCAAGTCCAGTCCCTGCATATGTCCTAGTGTCAAGGCTGGGACAACTGTGAGGTCCCCAAGTCAGCCCATCTTACATCAATCTGTGCAGGAATGCTCTGTGGCAGCCCAGCTGTGTTCAGAGCAGCACTTGGTTTGCTCCTGCAAAGAGCCTGTTTGCCAGACTGCAGTGGGAGGGGGACAGAAAAAGACTGCCACAGGGATGACCTGGTGACTAATGAGTTTCATTGATCCTATGCTTGCAGGAGAGAGCAATCCATCATCTGCAGCTCCTGTGGGCTGTTCTGCTGAGGGCTCTGAGGAAGCAAACGTGAGATGTTACCCAAAAGCAGGGCTGTGTGAGCCCTCTGAACCTAATGATGCTGTGCTCTCATGGACGTATGAACGTGACAGTGCGGAAGATCCCAGCGTCAGGGACTGTCTGGATGGCTTCTACAAAATGTACTGCAGGAAGCAGCCAGAGAGAAAGGATCCGACCTACGAGGCTGCCTCACAGTGTCTGTCACAGAAGATTTCAGAGCTGGAGCAAAAGGATGGAACAAAATATGTGTCACGTTGCCTGCAAATGGCGCAGTTGGTCTTGAACAGAGATGGATGTAAGATCTTTCCAAACCACCCCCCTTCTGCTTGCTTTTCAAAGCCAGCTGAAGGAGAAGTCTTGTTGGAAAACAGGACGAGGACACCTGGACTCTCAGATGACATCCTGCAGTTCCTCTTGAAACAAACACAGGCAGAACGTAACCCTGATGGGTCACACGAGAAGTGAGCAAGTCAGTGGTTTGTTTCCGTCCTTGTAGCTTTGCTTTCACTCCAGAAAGAGGTGACTTTCTTAGAAAGACATTATTGTTCTCTGAGCACCACCTTCAACACCAGAGGCTCCATGGAGGGGTTCACCCAGAGCAGACCTTGAACCTTGCTCTCTGCAGGGCAGCACTGCATGAGGAGCATCCATGTAACTGCTTGGGATGTGTTGACTAATTGGGAGAGGTCATGCAGTGTTTGTTGCTGGGACATCAGTCATGATAATGTATACCTACCAGGCTTTTAAATTGGCCTATGTCCTTACCCCAGCTTAGCAGTGGTCCAGCCCAAATTCAGCCCCTGTGGGCTGTGGATGGCTGTCCAGGTGCTGTTGGCTGTAACAGACTGTTTGAATGACCTTGGCACCGTGTGCCCCAGCCCTACAGAGGGAAAGTTAAGATTTTGTTCCCTACCTAGCTGATACTGTAACACATTTGCCTCCACGGGGTGCCTGTTAGCTCTGTGTTTTTATCTACAGAGGTATGACCCCACAGATCATGATTACCATGCCAGGTGAGTTCTTCTGACAGAAAATGTGTGTCTGTGTTTGCACGAGAAAGAGAAAATACAGCTTCTGAGCATGTTCTCTGAGAGTGCTTCTATCCTGTTTACCTCCCTACCATCACCCCCCCAACAACCTTCAGTTCCTTTCTGACTTTTTATGATGGTGCTAATGAGATCCCTGGGGGAATGTTCCCTTTAAAATGAAAGAGATCTCTCTGAGCCCAAAGAGGCTGATGTCAGTCAGCAACAGAGCAATGAACCCACACACAGCCACTTAAGGTTTCTCTCTCGGAAGCCTCCCGGCTCGGTGGCTTCTTTGCTGCTTTACTGCCTCTGCCAGGCAGATAAACGTGTTTGTGCATGTTTTCCACCCACTGGCCTGTCCACTGAAAGAGTAGTTTGCTGTAGTGATGTTGTTTGCTGACTGGGGAGGCCGTTCTGCAGTGTGGGTGTGAGCAGGGAAGCACGGAGTGCCAGAGCAAGGGATGTGTTTAAGATGACAGCAGATGGGCAAAGGAGAAAGAAAGAAAGGGTGGTTGGGGTCTCAAAGATCAGCATCAGTGTGGTTACTCCAATACAGCCACACTGCTCACACCAGTTTTGGTATTTGATATCCAGTGTTTGCCAGCCCAGCTGCTGAGACCTCTCACCCACTCCCTCTGCACACTGGCCAGATCTCAGAGTGGGTGTTTGTGTTCCTGCATGTCACATTCCCTGCTGCAGTCCCACTTGGGGCTGCTATTCCTGCCTTGCTGCCCCCGGCAGATTGGCACACGGGCTGTGCTCTGCAGGTGTTTCCAGCAAAGGCAATGGAAATTTGGCTGCTGCCTTCAGTCAGAGCAGGAGGAGACCCAGCTGGCTGCAAGTTATGGCCAAAGTCTTAGGACTTGGTGTAATCTCTCTTTGCAAACAGATTTATATTGGAAGTGCCTGGGTTTGGTTTCCTGTCCGTGAGTCATCATGGAACCATTGGCTTTGTGGTGGTCCTGCTTGGTGTGTTGCTTGCTTGCTTTTATGGCAGAGGTGTTGTATGTGTGCTGGAGGGCACACAGAATATTGGAGCAGACCTTCAGCTGCTCCCCCAGCTACTCAAGTTAATGGTGCTGGGGGGAAAACAGAGTTGAGGATGCAGCATCATTTCTGTAGTAGCAAACAAATCCATAGGTGCTTGTGTATCAAAATCCAGATGAAAGCATCCTGCTGGCAAAAACTATAGAGAAAGGTAATACCAGCTAGTTTAGCCATAAATACAGCTGGAAAAAGCAAACATGCTCCTGGGTGTGCTGTCAGTTAATTACAGTAACATCAGTGGCCCCTCTGCCAGCTCACAGTGCTTAACCCCACAGATCTATCACAGCCACCAGGACGTTGGTACTGACAGATGTAGGGAGCTATTGCTAAGGGTGTACAGGGAAGAAGGAAGGTGTTCAGTGTGAATCAGATGTTGCTTTTAATTTTTTGCCAGCATTTATGCTGTTCCACACAGTTAAATTAGTTGCTGTGCAAAACCTCTTCACTGCCATTTTAAGGGAAATAAACTCCCGTGAAGAGAGAGATGGAGAAATCAGAGGTCTGCATCTGAGTCCCTTTAGTTGCTGTATTTGGTTTGTTGATGAATTGGTCAGTGTTCTGGGTTAGCACTAAAACCATCTGGTCTCCTATTCAGACTTTTTTTTAATAAGAAAATAAAAACCGAAGACCTTCAATTTCCACAAAGAAAGCTTGCTGGAAAATAAGAAGTTCCTGCTCTTTAGGAGAGACCTGCTGCTACTGATGTCTGAGACATCCCTGCTGGGTTTTGATGGAAATGAAGCCCTCATTGACTCTAGTCTGATCCCAGAGTAGCCCTAGAGACACACATGGGTTTCCCCACTCAGAACAAAACACGAGGTGTCTGCCTGGAGCCCCTCTGGGGTGTGCACAGGATGCTCCTCCTGAGGCCTCAATAACCTGAGCTGCCATCATTTTATCCACTTTTGGAATGAGATATAGCAAACATTGAGGGAGTAGCTGTTCATTTGTCGTTAAGTGTTTTCAGTGATGGCAGAACGAGGCAGCCGTAGTTTGGGAGATGTGTGTCCACACAAGAAGTTAATCTGGGGTCCCTCTGTGGGGAGATGATGCTGCTTCACACCAGGGGCCAGAGGGGAGATGAGGCACCTCCAGAGAGCTCCTGCTCCTGCTTCAGCTCCTCTGGCTCATGGGGCTGCACAACTGCCTTTAACATCACAGTTTTCTCATTAGAAATTTCTGGTGCAGCAAGAAAAGAGGCTCATTACTCTTGAACCCTTTAGGTACTGAGATGGAAGCAATGACAAAATAGAGAATAGGTGGCTGCTGAAAGAGCATGAAGAGAGATACTGGCAGAGGAGAGCATGAAACTGTTCAATTTTAAGGACCAACGTAGGCAGAACAGACTGGATGCCGCTGAAAAATTTGGATTATGACTCATATCTACAAATCTTGGCTGGCATCTTGCAGAGGGTAGGGTAATCTTGGTGCTGCTGAAACATGCAGTCTTTTGAGAAGTTTGCACCCCTCAGAATCAGGAGTGCTGCAGTTCTTCTGTGCGCTGCTCACTTCCAGTGGATCATGGATATGACTATCCATGGCTTCCTCAAGGTAAAAACAGAGTCTTTTTGCATGGCAAGTGCCAAGAGTGGTATGAAGCCCTCACAGAAATGTCCCATGTTCTGTCCATTTCTCCCATCCCATGCAATAATCTGAGAAACTGAATTTATTCCTGAGAGGTGAAGTGCCTTCCTCTCTCCCTGGCTTGCACTTGACTTAGTTTTGACACGTGTGTGGTTTCAGCTCACCCTTCCTCCCCAGCTTGCTGGCCTCCCCAGCACTGGTGGTTCTCACCTCTGCTGCCAAAGCCATCTGCTGTCACCTCCCTTCATCCCCCTGTGTGTGGAGGCTGCTTTAGCAAAGGCATTTGGGGGCTTACACTGCAGAACAAGTCCAAGGGCTTTTTCCTTCTGCTTGTTCAAGGCTCACAGCCGAGGAGCAGCTCTCTGAGCCTAACTTAGGACAACACCTGAAAACCTACACCGCCTTTCAGGGCTCTGGCTATACAAGATCCCACAAGATCTTCAAGCAAGATGTGTAAGTGAAGTAAAAGATGGGGAATCACACCAGTCCCATGGGGTAAGACAAGCAAGGCCAAAATTGGTCCGCCATTGCCAAGTAGGAGGAACGCAGGACATGATGAGGACTTGACAGCCACGGCTCAGGGGTTTCCCTGCTGCGTAGCCCAGATCCAAATCCCGCCCAAGGTCTGTTAGAGAAGTGTGTGCTTTGGGCTGGGTGTTTTGCACCTGAGCTGGACCAGCATCCCCAGTGTCTCAGAGGGGTGGCTGTACTGCTGCAGGCACACCAGCCACTGGATTGGCCCTGGGGCTCAGCCTAGGACTGGGTCTGGCAGGCTGAGAGAGCTGCCTCTGTTCCCTTACACAAATGCCTGATCCAAGCTCTTTTGTCATCCCTGACGAATCCTGCTGCTGTTAAGTCATTCCCTGGGCTGGGAGCTGCTCCAGGACGCTTGGTATCAATGGCCTCTCTGCTGCTTACTCCGACAGCATTTTTATTTTGCCTCCCACACGGCTGCTGGTGGGAGGTGCTGATTCATGCCAGCGACCTAGCCGGTCCTGGAGCCCCAAGGCAGCCAGGGAGAGCTGAGTTCCTGCCACAGGTGCTGAAGCAGGCCCTCAGCAGGCCTCAGTGAAATGAATGGAGCCAGGGCCATTTACAGCAGCAGGGGATTTTTCCCCAGGAGTTTAAGGTGCTTTGGTATGCCTGGATATATCAAGACATATGGTTGTTAAAACTGGTATACAACAGGCAGTATGCATCCTGTATAAATGTGGCCATTTCATTACTGAGCACTGGTGATTTTGTGTGGGGCATATGTTTTCCCACAACACAGAAGTTCATTTTAAAAATACCCTCTTCTGTAGGCTTTCCCTAATGACTATTTTCCTACACACATCGGTTAGGCAACAACTTATGCCAGCATTTCTTCCTTAAAAGTAAAATCTGGCACATAGCACACGGAGCATGAAATAATAAGATGTGATTAAAGCAGTAGCTGGAGCTAACCAAAGCCAGAAAACTCGTGTCTGAAAGGTCAAACCTTTTTTTAAATTGCCTTTGCAGTGGCCTGTTTGTTTGCAGGTGCTGGGACTTGGGAGGGAAAGTCTTGTAGTGAAAGAACAACTGTCATAGAAAATTACACCATCAGTTCACGGCAGACAAACTTTCACGTGCATTGGAAGGTAGGTTCTTGTAATGGGAAATGTCAGTCAGCCTTAGGGCAGGTATGTATCACTTTCCGGTGTTATCTGCACTGCTCTGAGAAATGAGCCAGGAATGGTGCTAAATGGGTGCTAAAATCAGCACCTCTCGGCCAGAGAACCGGGATGATTCTCTAATTAAGGATACTGAGGTGGGGATGCTGTGCCCTGCAACACATTTTCAGTGTGACTTCCACCAATTAGTTTCTTCTAACTTGCCAGCAGCTTGTTGTGGGTATGAGAGCTTCAGAGAAAGAGTGGAAGGGCAAGGCATTTACACCCACATCTTTGTCTAACAGCAAAAGCTCAAACCCCTGCAATTAGAGGTTGAAACAATAATAGAGGTTTTGCATCTGTGGTCCAGGCTCCCTGTTTAATAAACAACTCGGCATGTGTTCTGTGGAGCCAGCTTGGTTTTGTTGCATCTTCCCTGGGTCTGACTGGTCCCCGAGACAAGTCTAGCACCACATGACAAACGTGTGAGTGCAGACAAGTCCCGTGGCTGGGTTCTGTCTCTGGGAGTGTTAGTGCTGCTTGTCTGGTGCTCAGGAATAGACTGGTNGCTGTTTTGAGAGCTGGGGGAGTCTTTCCAAAGGCAGCAGTGAATTAGGCTGAAAATGCAGTGGTGTGCCGGACAAGGGTCAGACTGATTCCTGTGCCATTTCCTCCTGTTCCCTTTGCCATGGGGTGCCTCTGCAGCACCAGTGCTTGGTGGGAGGAGATGGTGCCAGCGCCCAGGCTGCCACGAGGAGGAAGAAATGAAGCTGATAAAGTGCAGACACTTGGTCAGTGTTTGAGGGCAGCAGGCACCCCGACAGCTCCGGCCCCAGATTGTCCCCAGAGTTACTCAGCCTGGCTGGGACAGTCACCTACATACACTGCTTGGCCAGCTTGGGTGTGACAGGAGGTGTCCTCTAAACTTTGTTCCCAGCCTGAGTTTGCCACCCAGGCCCATTTGAGCCGCAGTGTTCCCCCTGAGGCAGGCACCCCTCCTGAGGAGGAGGAGGAGGAGGAGGCTGCATGTGGGAACTGCTTTTTCCCAAAGCCGAGGCATGACACCCTGCAGGCTCAGTATGCCTCACCTGCTGGCAAAGCCACCCACTATGGCTTGCTCTTTCTCATATCCAGGGTAGCAGAGTCCCTTTCAAGGTCTCTTTTTCTGCTTTTCCTGTTTGGATCACCTTCCCACCATCAGGGTTACTAGACAAATTTACACAGATGGAGCATCTTCCTGGTATTTTCATTTCCCAAGGCTGCCTTAAAGCTTAAGCCTCTTAAGCTTTTTATAAGCACACAGCATTTCACACAAAGAGCCTAAAAGTCTTAAAATCAGGGTATGCAAAAGGAAAAAGGATATTCTCAGGGGAAGAGATACTAGCAAAATATCCTCCTGCATTTTGTAGGTTTTGCTCTCTCTTTCCTAGGCTTTTTTTTGCAATTGGGTTTCATTCTTTGTGCCAGTGGCGATTCAAAAAAAGGTGATGGAAAATTTCTTGGGCGACTCCTTTTGCTGTGTGAATACTGCTGTCATAAAATAGATCTCTCAACACTGTGTTTTCAGTCTGCAATTATGTGCAAGGGCATAATTGGATTTTTTTTTCAGTACATACATTGTTCAGTAATAAAAACTTTACTCTGAAATCATTACAGTCTGTTGCAGAAATCTATATGTTTTTATCTTGCAAAATGGAAATTTGCCTCCGAAATTTCCATGACACTATCAGCCACAGAACAGTATTGTTCTTACCAAACAGAACCCTTACTGAGAGTCAAAGTGCTATAAATATTTAAAGAAATTAATTACTAAATAAGCCAGAGTGGTGCCCCAGTCTTTAAATATTAAATGGAACATACACAGTTGACAAAAAACAGGCAGAAACACTGAATGGGGCAATTTAATGGCCTAAATGTAATTATTTGCAGTGCAAAGGCAACTATTATAGTCATTTTTGCTTAATGACAAGCAGTACTCAAAATACAAGGGCTTAAATCCACATTTTGCTTGCTGAAAGAAATTTCTATCCTCTTTAGTACACAAGCCCCAAAGTTCACCAAGGAGGCTAATTAACTAACCAGTGTGAGTAAAAAAAGGGCCGGGGGCGTTGGGCTGGGGTTATTTCATGAAGGGCTTTCTTTGGGGCAGCACCTGGGCCTGCAGCTCAGCTGTGCATAGCCTGCGGCGTGAGATGCTCCAGCAATCTCCAGCTTCTCTCTGGTCATCAGCTGCCTGGGAACTCCAGTCCTGCAGTGATGCCAGGCCTCCAAAAGCCAGCCCAGAGAGAGGTGTTGGCAGCTTTTGGGCACTGTTCATTGTCCAGGACTCCTGGTCTGGTCAGGAGGGTGTTGGGGTGCTCTCACTTTCCCCCTTGTAGAGGAGGAGGTGCCTGGGGCTGTGGAGGTTGCTTTTGTTGTCAGCAAGGCAACTTGGTGACAGCTGAGACTGGGAGAAGGTTTAGTCATAGCCAAATTTGTAAAGCCGTGAGGAATCAGGTCAGGGCTTCTTGTGCCCCTGCTCAAGATCCAAAAGCTGCATTTTAGCTTGATGACCAGTTCATCTGGAGAGGTCAGTTTTGACTTGGAGTCCAGCAGATCATTTTCTGACAGACAATCAGGTGAGAAGTGGCAGCGCAGAAGAAAATGAAGCCTTATTTTGAGACTAAAAATCCCAGTGGTTCCCACATTATTAGGCAAATTCCAACTTTCTCGTACAGGAGGAGATGTGCCTGTTGTGTTCCAGCAGGGTCATCTTTCCCATGGAGACATTTACCAGTGGAGTTGCAGGAGCTAAGTTGCATTTACTGCCTGGAGCAAGCAATGCCAGCAAGTGGCTACTAGGGAAGGACCTAGGAAGTGGCACTTCATGCTGACTGCACTATGGAAAAATTGGCCGTTGTCCCCTAGGCCCCAAAGTATGCTGTTTATTGATTTATTTGTTATATATTTTAAACTTGTTTTTGTATTGCAGCATAATCTAGTTTTCTGCCATCTGAGCTAACAAACTGAGAGGAGGATGACTGGGGGAAGAGAGGTATGTGTGAGCATCATATGGGAAATTGTTCTCTGGAGAACCTGGGATGTTGGAGAAATGGTTGTATTTATACTTGGTCTTCCCCCTCTCACCTTTGTTGTGGGTTTGGCTGTGTTTTGGGTTTGGTGGTTTCTTTTCTTCCATTCTGTTGATACGTGGAAAAGACTCCACTACTGAAATTAGTAGTAAAGTAGGTATGTTTATTCCAGCGCTGGGGCGCATGTGGACTGCTCCACCAAATGCATGCGCGCCAGCAATAGCATTTGGCTCGGTATATATCGAGTTACGAGCTACATATTCATTAATTGTCCAAATGCGCCTATACATATTCATTTCCTAGCCCCACCTAGCCCTCTCTTCATATTGTAATGAGCCCGAAGTCATTTCCATATGGCTTGCGTGCTTGCGCAGTGCCTCTGCATGGGTCTCTAGGATGAAGTAGGGAGTCTTCCTCAGATGAAGTAAGGAGTCTTCCTCGATTTGAACTTTTCACCTTGGTTCCTTGCACATGCTCCCGGAGTCCCTGGCCCAAGTTCAAACCCCAGGGCTGGTTTGAACTGGTTCCTGGGTCCAAAGCAGGATCTTTTGGTCATGGCTGCTTCTCCTTATCAAACTCTTGTATCCTCCCTTTTCCTACTTGACAAACGCAATAAATGTTAGGCAAGCTGTGTGCATTGTTTTAGCAAGCAGCCCCTTTAGTAATTCACTTAACCCTTGTTTCCCCGAGTCACTGTGAGTGTATCCAGAAGCCCTGAGGATTTATATCAGGTAGCACAGGGCTTTTTCCCAAAGACCACAACAGAGTCTGTGCATGTATTTTTCATATCACTTAACAGTTATGCCTTGTAGGCATATTTAAAATGTCTTTTCAGTTTGGTCATATAATATTTGTCCTCATTTCTGTGGAGCAGATACATCATTGAAAAACAGGAGCTAGAAGGGTCCTGCATGGAAGAGAAGAGGGTTACAAGTGAACAAAATCTGCTTTTTTATTTAAAGAAGACTGAGAAAGACAATTCAAGAAGAGTTAGACTGAACTTTTAAGGTTCTCAAGCAAAAATACCCTGTAAATTCTTTAGATTTTTTTTATGAAGAGAGTCTTTGACACTAAAGATTAGAAGTCAGTTTCTAGCAGCTGTTTCTGCACTGCCTAAGAGCATCTGGCATGAACAAAACCCCACAGTGTGAGGTGCCGTATAAATACAGAAAAGGAAAAAAATATATTTGCCCATGCTACAGAAATCACCCATCTGTAGCACACAGCATCTCTTCACAGCTCCTCTGTCTCTCAGCTGCAGCTCAGTTTGCTGGGCATCGGTGCCATGTGCTAAAGCCACAGGTGGTGACAGTCGTGTTTCACTTTTGTGGAAGAATGACCCAAAAATGTATCAGCTGTGCAGCTGCACTATCCCTTAGGTTGCAATGAGCGCTGCGTATGACAAGGTTTCTGAAAGGATTTTGGTTGCTGTCAGTGAAACTGGATAGATGGTGGCCCTTAGGTGCAATTGTCTTTCTCCAAACCCATCCTTTTAGCACCTTCTGAATGAAAGAGATGAGTTTGTTCATGAAACGGGCTGCAGTATTTTAATGCCATGAAAGTTAATTGGCGTCCGAGAATGAAGATAATCCCCACTAGCACATCTAATTAGCAGAGCAATCCTCATATTCCTCATGCAATCTCCTCTCAATTTAGAAGAAGCTCAGGCACAGAAATTTGCTTGTCATCCTTTGAAGTTCCAGCTTCTAGCATGAGCCAAATGTGTAATTTTTTTAAAGCGTTTGTATTTGAGAGAATCCCGCAGGCTAAATACAGTTTATTCATAGAGCAATAGATTGTCACAACATTGTGAGGCGTGTATGTCACTGCAATCAGAGTACTGACACATCTGAGAAAGGAGGTTGGGGTGCGCCACTCGCAGCTGATCAAGTGAAATGTGCCTTTGCCTGCAGTAATCCTGATTTAGTGCAGTCACAGCTCTGTCCTGATCTGCAGAGAAACTCATTCCAGCTGATACCTGGCTGTGAAAGTCCATGTGAAGTGACGTTGCTTTGAGAACAGAGGCTGACTTAATCAACTGTGGGCAAGACGCTTGGATGCTCTGGTTTTCCAGTGCTGGCAGAAAAGTCTGTGGGATCCTGTTTTGGAATCCTACTCTGAAGACAGAATTGGGTATGTTCCAGCCAGTTCTGTCCCTACTCCTGTCACAGACCTCCTGCAACACTTGCAAATCCTTGTAACCTGGAACCTGATTAAATCTGAAGGTGTAAAGGTGCTCCCACGTAGACCCTGATGTAACTGATGGCAAAACATATTATTTATATGCCTGCAGAAGCAGAGAACACATAAAAGGCAAATGTTTCACTAAAATTTCTTTCTCATGAGCAGCTGAGGAGGTTGAGGTCAGACTGAATCCTCACACAGACGGGAGGACACTGGGGCCTTGGAGACAGGGAAACTTTTCAGTTTAGAATCGGGTTCTTGACTTCCCAAAGCCAAGGCTGGAGATCTCCAAAGAAGCATCTGCCTGTGGAGATGGGGCTGGCATAGGCAGTACAGGAACAGCATGCAGGAGGGGGAGATTGGGAGGAGAAGTTGCACATGATTTACCTTCCATGGTGGCCGGGTGAATGGGTTCTATTATTTTGCAGGAATTGTAAACTGAACGTAAAGTGAGCAAAGTGTATGGCTTTGCCTCCTGGTGTCTCCTCCAGGCTGTCTTCTGAAACAGGCTTCAAACGGAGCTGGAATTCCTGCTTCCTCTATGCACCGATGAAGCTGCTCTTGAGTTTGACTGGAGCGCTGTGCTTGTGTCCTGTTTTCTGTGTTTAAAGGCTGTATGGTTGTAGCAGCCTGGCATTGTTAATGGACAATAGAATGATAACAGAGGGAACTGCCAGCTTGATGTATAGATCCATTGTCCTCCAGGAACACTGGCAATCAGAGGGCCATCTGCTTGGCTCTGAGGACAAACAAAAAAGAAAACTGAAAACACACATAAAATTGGAGATGACCCTCTGAGGGTTAATGAAAACCAAAAGGAGCTCAGGTCTTTGCCTGGCTCTGAAGGGAACTGGGTGGAGCGTTCAGACTTCCTCTGTGGAGACCTCGTTTTAACTTGTCGTTTAAGCTTTTTATTCCACTAAGGACTAATTGGGACAGCGGGGGCTGTTAAAGGAAACGATGTAAACTTGATCTCTGTAGGCTTCCTCTGGCTCCCCAGAGCATCATCACAGTAAATAAGAGGTTTGCCTGTGGAGATGGATGCTGAGAGCGGTGATTTCCCTGGTAGAACTCTTGGGGAATACTGCGTGTCATTCCCTCACCAGGTGACATAAGTACCGGGATCGCTTCCCAGTCGTTCTCTGGGTCTGGGTTTGCTGTGGGGGGAGGCTGTGAGAGGAGGGAGCAAGGAGGGGAGGGGAAGGGACAAAAACCTTGCAAGAAGAAAAGGCTGCAGCAGCATCTGAAGAGGCTTCGATCGGAAGGGATGTGGAAGCGCGGCGGTGGAAGCTGTTTAAGAGGGATGGGTTACCGCACCTCCTCCCTGTAGGTAGAGACTCGGCATCCTCTGACGGTGAGAAAGACTTAGGGATGATACCGCATCCTCTGAGCTGGAGAATAAAGCAGGGAAGCTCCGTTTTCCCCCTTCTCTGAGGCACGGCGAGGCGGGGGGACGTACAGGGGTCTTGGAAGTATTAGGCGGGAGCAGGAAGGACGGCTTTGGTAGTTGCCGGGGAAGGGAAGATGAGCTCGGCTCGCCCAGCCTGTGAGAAAGTTGCCCTGCGCTGGAGGGGAGGGGGCGGCCGGGNGCTCCGGGGAGGCCACGGCGGCTGCGGGACCCGCAGCCCGGGGTCGCCCCTCGGGATGGGGTGGTGGGGATGGCGCTGGGCGAGGGCTCCCTGGCCGCTCCGCCTTGATTTTTATCCCGGTACAGCATCTTTGCACAAAGACTTCTCGCTACGTTTCGCTACGAGGGTGCCGCTGGGTTTTTGCCAGCCGGTGCTGGATGCTGGGAGGTGATGGCAAAGTAGCGGCTCTGCAGCTTTAACTAACAGGATTTAAAATTTTTTTCTTTTTTGCACGCGGCATTAAATACTAAGACCCCACTGTGAAATGAACCTTAAACACAATAGAAAGAGGTGATGGCTTGGCTCTATAGTGCTTATGCATACTTACATCATTGCTTGAAAGAGTCGGTGTCACTCTGGGTTGAGTATTTTGGCTTGAGGTCTGTTAGTCTCCACACTTCTGGGACTTGTACGGAGACTGGGAGGAAGTTGACTGCCTTCAAGTGCCTTTATTGAAATCAAAGAGGGAGGGTGGAATATGGGGGGGGAGAGACCTCAACACAGAGAAGCTCACCACACTTATACAATAGATTCTATAGGGATTTATTACCAAGTATTTTTTCCTGTTTATGCCATCAAACAGATCAGGTACTTCTTTACATCCTTTGTGGCTGTCGTGCTTTCAAATGTTGAATTGTTCAAACATTAACTTCAAGAACTTTCTAGTCCTCCTGCAAATCAATGTGCCAAAATTTCGGTGATCCTGCCTAGGAAGACTCTATGACATTTTGATGAGGAATGACACTGCACTGAGTCATCTGCACTGATGAAACAAAGCCATGTGGGGATTTCATCAGGGACCCACCCGAAGATCTGTTCTAATCTTGGAGATGCAAGCAAAAACCGTGTGAAATTGTCCTGAATTTATCATCATTTTTCATTATATTCATCAACTCTCAGCACTTAGGCAAAATTATAATAATCTGATCGTAACTGCCTGGGAAGACTCGGTTCAGGAGGGTGAAGCAGACCCAGGGCTTAGCTTTACTTTGTGGGGCTGTGGTTTGTTTCTTGCTGTGTGTTCAGGTGCAAGGTTTCCATACTGGCACGTGCTCTGACTTTGCTCTGCTCTGGAACCCCGCAGCGGTCCCGTCTGCTGTGTTCCTGCAAGCCCGTGGCTGGTGCCCTGCCGCCCGACCCCGCTGTCCCTGTCAGGGTGATGGCTTCACCCCTCCTGAGCACACGTGGAGAGGGAGGCAGCCTTGTTGGCCAACACCTTCAGGTGGCAGGTGGCCCCAAGGGAGCTCTTGCCAGCTGGCGTGGGCTGGCGCTGCCAGCACCTGGGTAAAGTGGGGCATTGCTGGCTCCCCACTGCCTTCCTGGCTCAGCCCTGGCAGAGCAGCTGCCTCTGTGTTATTTCAGGCTCTGGTGTGGATTGGAGGCTCATTCTGTTTCTGCAGGCAGGTTAATATGACATATGTCCAATGCCATTTGGTTCTCCTGACATTGTTGTGATGCTCCCTCTTTGTGCACGTTGGCTTTCACTGTTAACCAAGCTCTTGTGAGCTTTTGAGTGACACAGCAAAGGCAGTGGGTACAACCTGACTTTATCTTCCCGTGCCACTGACAGCACTCAGGGGCTGCCCTGAAGTAGCAAAAGATGTCTGGGAGCTTGCTCTGTGCTTTATCACATCACGGGAGAGGTGCTGTGGCTGCGTCACTAAAAGGACAAAATCAGACGTTTGCCCTGGTGCCTGTTGGGTTTTCTCAGGGGCTGGAGGAGCAGAGGAGCCTCGCCAAGAAGAGGCAGTGAAGGGGCTCCTACCTGTGCTTACGTGTGAGTGGTGACTGGGAGCAGCTCCTGCTGTAAGAGCAGCATCCCCAACACCTGTGGGACTGAGAGAATGTCTTTTTATGGATAACACTTCCTTTAGTGGAAGTCTTTGTCTCCTGCCCTCATTATGTGCATCCTTCTCCTCCATGCATGCAGCAGGGTGGGCTGCAGCAGTGTGATAATTATTTGCATACTGGGTTAGTAAAGGAACTCAGAGCCTGCCTCAGTCAGCACTGAACGCCAGAGATGGGGGAGAGGGTTGGCTCTGTGCAGCACCATCTCCCCTCACACACCACCTGGCACTGGGGGAATGCTGGGGGAGGGATGCAGTGCTATTTTAGGGGAATCCCTTCTGTGCTACCCTTGTGTGGGTTCCCTTCTCTGATGGCACTTGCATGCGCAGGGAAGGGATGGGGGCTGGAGAAGCTCATCCCTACGTATGTGTTTGGGGGAGTCCACAGAAATATCAGGAGTTATTATTGCATGGTGTTCAGCTATTATACTCTGAGTCAGTGCTCCAGGGGATGTCTGCTTCCTCTGCCAGCACAGAGAATAAAGGTTGTGTTGCTTTAAATAGTGCAAGGCTACGTGCTCCTGTCTTCCTTGGGGCAGTGCTCATTCTCCTGATGTTGAAAGGTAAAACTGACCTCCTTTATCTCTATGATGTGCTGTGTGTTCGCCTATTTCAGGAGGTCTCTCACTGACCCAGCCAGAGAGAGGTCATGGTTGTCTTTAGGGCTCTCCTGACCCGTGTCAGAGCTGCAGCCCAAGCTGTGTGTTTGTGTGCTGTGATTCTGCACCGTGTGGGAGGCCTGCAAAGCCAGGATACAACAGGCCCTGCTTCCACACACTCTTGTGTGGCTGGCAGAGGTGCTCACTCCTGGAAAGCTCCAGGTGGATGGGAAGTGACACAGTTTATTAATAACACGCAGCAGCCAAGCTCATTAACCAGCTGGACATATTGCAGCAGTGATAGCAAAATAAGGCAGCACAGAGGTTTTATTGGCAGGAGCTTCTTTCCAAAACTAAATTCCTTGGCCCAGGTACAAGAGAACTGGTGTCAGGAGGTGTGAGTTATCCCATGTGTCCTGAGGACAGAGAGAGAGAGGGATGGGTTGTACTGCTCCCTTCCAGAGTAGTTTTCCACTGAGATTTGAGGGGGTTTTGTTTATTTCTTGGAATGATTACGGACCACTCAGTGAATGGGAATTCTCCTGTCCGTTCTGACTCTCTCCATCCTTCCAGGAGCTGCCTTCAAGTGAGACAGGATTTCTCCAGTAGGACTGGGACAGTAGCTGCTTTAAAGTCTTGAAGAATGGTCTGCTGTTGGCAGGGGGTGCACGTAGAGCTTCTTCAAGAAGCCAAAAGATCCTCAGGGTGTAAACAGGCCTTGCTTGTTGGGTTTGAGTTATTTTTTTCACCATCAAACAGGTGCAACTGCAAAAGGACCTGATTAGAAGTAAAGTTCCATTTTGGAATTTAAGCATGGCTTTCTTTGGCGTTGCATTTTTTGTGGGTGGGATTACTCTCGGTGTGTATTATTTCAGTGCTACAAGTGTTGCTATGCCTCAATTTGACATGGCTTTTCCATCCAGATAAGGAAAGATTTGATGTGGAATGTGCTGGTTTAGTTGACTGGCCAACCCAAAACTCAATCTGGCTCATCAGACCAATTTGACTGAGGACTCCTGTCAGTGATGCTTGTATTAATGAGTCTCTAAGGATTGGTTTTCCTTCCAGGTGCCAGCTCAGTTCCAGTGGAAAAAGACCGTACTGAAGAAATGGTGAGTAGCTGCTTGTCAAACCAACCTCAGAGAATATCAGTGATGTGATCTCCATGTTTTGTTCTTTAAACTCTTTAAACTTGTGAAACTCTGCATTGTACAGCTGCTTGAAAAGGGTTATGAAATATTACACAGTTCATGTTATTGTACCGTAAACAGTGAGGTGACAGCTTTGGGGAAGGATGAAATACCTTCAGTTACCAACTGTGTAACAGAGTAGGTAGTTCTTCCTCTCCTGCTTTGGAAAGAGATCTTACCCTGTGTGATTACATAAAGGCCATCAGCTGCTCCCAGACCCTTTAACCTGACACCAGACCCCCTGCACTGGTTGGTACTGTGATCATTTAGATTAGTAAACACCTGGTAATAACCAGAAATAGTTAAAAGACAAATGGCTCTATAAATGTTTTATTGTCTCCTCCCAGTCATTGTCAACCTGAGGCTCTTGTTCCCCCAGCAAGCAGAGCACTTGTTCCCGCCAACAAGTTCAGCACCTGAAAATCATTTTATACAGAAGAGCTACTTTGGTAGTGCTTAGAATTAGAGCACATTGTGTGACTTCCCTAAATCAATCCATTTTCTCTGCTTCCAGACAATCCAGTTGAATGTTCAGTGCTAAAAACGAGGCAGGACTTGGAGCACACACACGTGAAAAGGTGTGGGGTGTATCCCTTACAGAGGATACAGAGGTGTTTTAGTTTATTGGCAGTCCAAACTGCCTTTGCAGAATCCTCATCCTTTGAGTGTGTGTTGTGTTTGTTTATTTTATAGGGTGTGTTACCACTTGTTGTTTGACTCTCCTTTGTACTGAGTAGGGTATTTAATATTTAAAAAGGTACAAAAGGAGCCTGTTACCTCTGCAAACAAAAGGGGAGATAAAAGGACCTTATGTCTGTTCTCTTCCTACTGGAATGGGAGTGAGGAGCAAAGCCCAAATGCACAGGATTACTCAAAACTCAGCAATGGTAGCCTGAACTCTAACCTCAAACAGGTTTTTCTACCAGGTGGGTCAGAAGTAAAGTTTCCATTTTTGCCATGAGGATTTTTTTCTCCTCTTTTGTCTCTTCCAGGTAACCCGGTGCATAGTGGAGGTTCTGTCCAACGCTCTGTCTAAGCCAAATGCACCCCCCATTAATCCTGAATGCAAAGAAATCCTGAAGAAGAGTAAGTACATCATCATCTGAACTTAGGAAAGGAATTTGGTGCATGGTTTCTCTCTGGTGTTGGAGCTGGTGAACTGTTACTTCAGCCTGTGTGAAACTGGTGCCTCCAGTGCCAGAATTCTGGTTTCCTTCTGTTCAGTCTGTCTCACTCAGAGAACAAACAGCCCGAGCTGGGAGCTCTCAGGGATTCTTGGCTGACACTCGTGGCTCTCTCCTTGAACCACCTGGAGAGTCTGAGAGGACTTGACAAACTCTTTAGGTAGCCTGAGAAGATGAAGCATAACTTTGCAAAGCATCAGATTTCTTCAGTATTTTTTTTCAGTCAATTTAGAACTTTTAAAATTTGCTAAAAACCCCTTGAGTAGCTTGGAAGAGATGGTTCTGTTTTTATTGTAAACAAGCATCTGTGATGGGCAGGGCCTGACATTCAAAGAACTGAACACAACTCCAGATCCCATTGATTTTTAATGGGAATGAGAGCTAGCTTAATTCAATACTAAAAATGTGATCACAAAAAAGCCAAAGAAGGAAAATTATTCTGGAAATTCCAGGGGAACTTGTAAAATGCCTAATTAAGTGGAGTTAATTAGTTAGTTAATCTTTTTCCAGGCAAGCGTACAAAATAGTAGCAAATTACTGATTTTAAAGACAGAATTAAGAAATCCATTCTCTCCACATTTCCTTGGTACTTTGGGAAGCCAGTTATCTCTTTGAAATAACACTTCAGTGGAGGGTTGGATCACTCCATGATGCTGCTTTTGTTACTGTAGGTGATAAAAATGACAGAGAGAGAAGCGAAAACAAACAACCTGAAGTGAGGCATCCCAAAGACCCAGCAGAGACTGAAAAACATCCTACTGGGAGCATGGAGAAAGAACAAAGGCAAGCAGAAGAGGAATCTAAAAAGTACATGGAAGGAGGTGATGAGAAACTTGCTCGTGAGGAAGGTAAAAGCAAGGAAGAGGAGGCTGAACACCAAATGGCTGCTCAGGATGAGACACTTCACACAGAAATAAAAAAGCACCATCAGGAAATTGGGAGAGAGGAGGAGAGGAATTACCACAGTGAAGAGGAAAGCAAAGAGGGCAAGTGTTGTGAAGATGTAGAGGCTGCTGTTCTCAACAAGAAGTCCCACTCGGAGAGCGTGAGCGTGGATGAGTTCCGTGGTGGGAATGATCGGAGCCCCAGGGGCCGCTGGCACCCGGAGGAGGGAGTGCAGAGCCCTTACAAACAAATTCAGGAAGGTGAAGAGAGAGAGGAAGAAAGGAGTGAGAAATACCTCCAGGAGTCTCAGGAGCGTGGTTTCTCCCACCAGCAGGAGCGTGAAGAATCTGAGGAGAGTGAAGAAAGAGAGGAGGAAAGGGAACCTTACAAATCCCAAGGTTATCACGGGAAGCACAGAGCAGGTGACTCCTATGAAGAGAAGAGGGGCCATGGGGGTGAGAGGGGGGAGCCAGCTGGGGGATCACACCCAGGGGAGGCCAATCTCTGGGAGCAGTGGAAGCACCGTCAGAAACATCAGGAAGAGTCTGAGGAGAAGGGGAGCAATCCTGGGAGGCACGGGCCTGAGGAGCTGCAGGAGGAGAGGCCTGCAGAGCAGGGCAGCGAGGAGCACAGGGACAGCTGGCAGCAGAGCCAGGACAGCAGGGAAGCGGAAAAGAAGAGGCATCACCACAGCGAGGAAAGCAACGAGAAGTGGCGGGAGGAGAGGAGACGCCAGGACGGATCGCAGCGTTCTGAGGGGAGGACGTACCCTGCCGATGAAAATGAGGAAGAGCTGGACAGGTACCTCAGCAAGGAGAAGCAGCATCGTGCCGGAGGGAGATCCCACTTACGGAACAAGGAAGAGGAAGGGTCCCAGGAGGCTTATGCTCGAGAGCGCAAGGGGCAGGCCAGGAGGCACTACAGCACCGAGGAGAGCCTGGAGGAGGAGGAGGAGGTGGAGAAGCAGCATCGCAGCAGTGACCAGGTGGAAAATGAAGAGGAGGAAAGATATGCAGAGAGGGAGGAGTACAGAGGCCATCTCCCTGCAGAGAAAGAGAAGAGAACTGCAGCATCCTACAGGCCTTTCTACCCACTGCTGTGGTGGAAAAGCCAGCACTTGGACAAAAGGGACGGTGCAGGGGAGCAGCTTCTGGAGGGCAGGGAGGAAGGCAGGCCCGCCCGGAGTGAGGAGAGCCTTTTCCCTGAGTACAATGACTATGAGTGGTGGTCAGAAAAACAAATCCAGAGTGCTCTGAACCACAGGCGCACCGAGAAGAGGAATCCTGGCAAAACGAACAGATACGATGTGGAAAGGCAGTACAACAAGATGGATCAACTTGCACAACTTCTGAACTACAGGAAGAAGTCAGCTGAATTCCCAGAGCTGTACAGCTCTGGAGAAGACCTGAAGAAACGTCATGTAGCTGGGAATGACAGGAGTCTAAGCCAGAGGCCCCTGATGAAAGAGGAGGTATGTGTACAGCAGTTTCTCTGAAAAGCTGGGGGAAGCACACTTCCAAATCCATTCCCAAGGCAGCTGGGAAAGCACATGGAAAAGCACAAACAAGATTAAGTCACATTTTGAGAGTAGATGTTCAGTGATTTAAGAATCTGCTTTCTTTGAAACGTGCAACTTTGAGTTTGGTGAAGTACCCCAGAGCACAGTTTGTGGGGTAAAGACACAGCTCCTGTCTGCTGCAAGACAGGAAGGGAAAGATTTTATTCCTCTTTGGGCCCTGCCTCTCCCTCGAGGTTCTACAGACTGACAAAACTAAGGTGCCATTGCAGCAGGAGCAGAGGGGAAACTGACGAGCACCACTTGGTCTGTCGGGTTGTTTAAAATACAGAGCTGGAAAGTGAGTTGGGTGTTTAGAGTGAAATCAGCTGTCTATGGACTTCCCAGCTGGAATTGCAGAGCAGAACCTGCCTTGCACCTGTCAGTCCAATTCATGTGTGTAATTCACACGTAGTGAATCCTCTTTTTTTTTTGTTGGACTTTGTGTTCTGCTCTGGTATCCTGGAAAACTGAGCCTGCACTAGATCCCATCAGCCAGCTCCTCCTGGTGTGTGGCACTGTATCTGTGCATTGCACAGAGCTGTGCTGCGAGCAGTGGAGGCTGGACACTGATTAACACCGATGTTAATTGGTGTTAACAAGTCATCCTAGTAAAGAATTGGCTGCATAAAGCTTCTGCTGCTCTCTGTGGCTGTGGAGCTGTGCCCTTGCTGTGGGACCTCCCAGGGGACAGCACCTGCAGCTGTGACATGGCAGGAGGCCACCACTGGGTAATGGTGTAATTAGGCTGTAATTAGGGCCAGCTCTCAGAATTAAAATTTTGATGCTTTCCCCAGCCTCAGTTCAGTCCAAAGCAGGGAATTGCACCAATCTCCCGAGAATGAGCTGCACTGCTGTTAATACCCCCTCTGCTCAGGGGACAGAATCTGCCTTAGAAATGGCCTTTCTTCTCCTTTCCATGGAACAAAACCTTTGCCAGTCTTAATGATGTGTAAAACACTTTCTGTTTTCACAGGAAAAGGAACTGGAAAACTTGGCCACCATGGATCTGGAGCTGCAGAAAATAGCAGAGAAGATTAACAGCCTCAGGAGAGGCTGAAGGTGTCCTCGCAAAACCTGTGTTTTGTGGTAAATTCACTGCCACTGGATTGCTGTTTGTCCTAAACCCAGGAAATTCTATTCCCTGTCCACTCTCGTGTAGTGATTTACACAGCTGGAAGTGTCTTTAATTTGCTGTTATGCTCCTGAGACCTGAATGGCATGAATTTTAGTAATATAACCTTTCCTGTGGGCAGGTATTTTTAATATGCTTTTGGAGATAATTGTGTTAGTGTTCTTCAGGAATATATTTGTCTGAGTTTGCAATAATAAAAACCATTGATCTTGGACCAAACCTTCTCCTTGTTCATGTGGCTGATGGGGTTATCTCAGAGTGAGCTGGAGCAGGTGGGTAGATTGTGCACAGAATAGTGGTGCTCCACTAATACCTTTTAGAAGTTTAAAATGCCCATCTGTGCATTTTGTTCACCAGTTTGCATGAGCATGAGAGGGAAGAAGGCATTTGAAATCTCAATAATGCTTAATTTCTTGTTTCCTTACTGGTTTTCACTGCACTTTACAAGGATTATGGCACATTGGAAAACTGGGATTCAGTGTTGAGAGCATGAGTGTCACTGCTGGTGAAATGCAGCCAGATTGGCTTTGAGCCAAATTAACTCCCCTGGTGTTCCAACAACGTTTATTTCTCAAACCTATCTATTATGCAAATGTTTTTCCCATGTTATTGTTTTTATTGTCACAGTATCTAGGATAAGCAGCCGTCTGGAATGCAGAGATGGTGAAATCTACATCCTCTCCTTTAATGGGCTTTTCACATAAGGAGGAGAAGAATAGAGAAAGAGAAGAGAAACTTCTCAAAAAGTAGGAAAACAACACTGGGAGGTTTACAAAAAGCAGAGGCAGATAAAACCTGAAGATGTAGCATACCTCTTCTCCCACGAGAAAGCTTTAACTGCTTCTTTCCATGAAATACAGCCCCTGTTTTGAGCTAATGATGCCCTGAAAGAGCATTACTCTTCTCAAAATACAGAATTGTACAGCTTTATCAAGTCTCAGCACTGGATGCCAAAGCTCCAGGTTCCGTCCAGTCAGTCCAGACACGGATGAGGGAGTTCCAGAACGGAAGCCAAGCCCTCCTGGCCCTATGAGCTCCCACTGGGGGTGTACTGGGGTGCAGCCAGCAGAGTAGTGTCCTCCTAAAGCCTCTGCCGGACCTTTTTATTTCCAAAAAGAGGGAAAAGTAAGAAAAAGAAGATAAATCTCTTTAGGGAAAAGACCCTGTAGTTTAATTGAAATGGCAAATGCAAAGTTAAAAAAAATTAATAAAAAAAGCCAGACATCTGAAAGATCCAACAGTAGAATAAATATATATACATACAGCAGTTTTCCAAATAGTAATGTCCTAAAAACATACAGCAACTCTCAGGAAAATGACAGACAATACTAATAGTGACATTCTGCTTAAATATTCGGTATTTTAATTTAAGAACATGCACTTTCTGTATTTATTTCAGGAAAACATGGAATCATGCTGTAAGCATGGGGTCATGTCTACTATTAGTTTTCTCTTTTTATTGTTCCTTTGGAAAAAAAAGTGTGTGAGTTTTGCTGTTCATTCTATTTTCTTAAATTACTGAACAGAGCTGAGTTCTGTGGCCCAAGTGGGAGCAGATGACCACGTGGAATCCTGAGGAGAATCCTCTGATGCCTTTCTGGGATAATGGAAAGCTAAGTTGGATGTGTTGATCCTGATTCAATCTTTTAAAAAACTACCTCCTATTCAGATTTGGCAACAAACGAAGAGAATGCCTGCACTGAGGCTTTGTCTTTTCTTGATCTTCTCTCCTGCTTGAAGTTCCTATGAGTTCAGTGGGATGTTTGCTCCCAAGGGTTTTCCTTGATATTCAGATGATGTGAACTGCTAAGGAGCAGGCCAGTCCTCCCTCCCCTGCAGTTCTGCTGCTTTCTCTGACAGATGCACGACAGGCACAGCCCTGTGCTGTCAACAGCACAGAAAGGACCTGTTATTTCACTAAAACTCCTGAGATCTAAACCACAAGTCAGTTCTTCAAATGTTAACAAGGAAGGTCTTGAAGTTTGCATCTTTTAGATGATGGCTCCTCCATCTTCAGTGCTTCTGAGTTACTGGACTCAGACTTGCCCTTATCCAAGACAACAGTGATGCCAGACAGGAGGTACCCTCCACCTCCACTCATGGTCAGCTTTGGATGGCTGCGATCTGGTAAAACCTTTAAAAAAACAAACAAACAACACCACCACACACCCCAAAACCAGCACCTGTAAAATTTAATCCACTGTGTGTGTGCACATCATAGTTTACAAGATAGGCTGTGCATTTTTTTTCCCAGCCACAACACCAAACAGCCATTTGGGAAGTGTATTTATCTTTAAAGTATCCGCAGAGGAGAATCCAGTTGTAGAAATCAATAATAATACAGGCTGCTGCCTCACTGGTTACTTCTTTATGGCAGTGCCAGCAAAATTATAAAGCCAAGGTTTGAGCACACAGAAGTGCCACTATGTGCTCAGAAGTGAGGAACTCTGCAAGAAACCACGGCTGCTGCACAAACCAGCCTGAAGGAATTCTGTGATTTCCAGTTCTGGCCCTAGCACCTCTCTGCAGCCACCCCCAAGGTCATACACAGCACCGAGCCATCCCTTTCAGCCACGTTACACCTTTTGTAAGGACTTTCCCTTCAGCTGTGCTTCCTCCTTGCCCTGCCACTGCAGCTCTCAGAGGTTTTACCTGTGTTCAGGACACTGCAGTGCTGTTCTCACTGCAGCTGGACACAGGACACCTTGCCAGGCCCACCTTGTGTGGACATCTACTCTTGTCAACTTTGCTACAAATATTTCAGCAAATGTTTAATGAAATGCAAGAAAGTAAAGTCTTTCCGCTTGAAACTGCTACAATGAAGCATTAAAGCTCTTCAGAATGCCCACTACTCTGGGGGAGAGCAAATGCCTGAGTTTATACACTGTTTCAGTCAGACCAAACCCCCTCTATTTTCAGGGAATGTTTTGCTCCCCAGCATTCCCACGGTTTTGGCAGCCCCTTACTGCCATCCTTACCTGGTAGTTCCGTAGCCAGGTTTCAGACAGCTTCAGGTTGATGACTCCACCTCTTTCTCTCAGCTTGGTGTAACAGTCTAATAATGGCTTAGAAAAACCAAAGAGGAGGTTACACAGCAGAATGGCATCGCACTTGAACTGAACAGCTGAAGTAACATCTTCATTTACCTCTTTATACTGGCAGTAGACAACAAAAGGCCTCGAGGGAGCAACAAATTCCAACAAAGAAAGTAACAAGGGTGTGGGATGAAACTTGCTGGCTACAATTAAGCTGCAAAAGAAGTTTCATGCACATTAGTTTTCTCCTTCCAAAACCTACTCATCAAGTGACATTTCCTCCTCCTTAGCACAGCAATCAATTACAGAAGTGTCTCATCAGCATGTTCTCATTGCTCTGACAACTCCCCAAATATAATAACAAATCATGACTTCCTACTGGCATAATTAAGAGGCTGAAGCATTGCTCCCCAAAGTGCAGAATATTAAATGCATTGCAGGAGCACTCACTTCACTGTTGGGCTCCACAATATTTCCTACAATCTAGGAAATTTATGTTGCTTGCTCTGCCCCAAGACCATTTTCCAAATACCATTTAAGTTTTGTGATTGCCAGATGTTGCTTAGAATGTAACCTCAGTTGTGACTCTTCAGACTGAGTAGTCTTCATTAAATAGTTTTATGTAAAAAGAATATTTAAAGAGAGAACAAATCCTTAGTAGGCATGACTAAAAATCTTTTAAAAAGAAACTATGTCCTTGACAACCTAAAGGCTTCCTATTTTATTCTCCATCTTCATTTTAACATCATAGGGCAACTTGGATCCTATGGGTTCACACTGGATTTAGAGGGTTGAGATTCTCTACAGCTACCTCCAGTTTTAATTGAAAACAATCACTGCTGAACTAGATTGCAAGAAATGGTTGATAATTAGCTAATTAGTTAATAAGTTGTGCTTGTGCAGAAAGAACGAGCTAATTAAACTCCTTCTCCAGTGTACACAGACTACTGAGATGCCCCATCAATTAACATTTGTTCTCCAGGGGAATGTGCAGCACTGGAGCAGAGTTAAACTTGCCTGACAAAAGGGAGGTAAAAATTGACGTTCGATTTTGTACATACAACAGAGACAAGGAGGTGAGATAACATCTTCAGTCGTTCCCACTTTGGTTGTTTGCCAGCTGTGGCCTTGCAGGCCATTTGCTTCAAATGCAAACCTCAAAAGAATGGTGCTCCATCATGAACCAAGCAGGCCCAAAGGAAAGACCCATCCAGTGCCCTGGAAGGCTTGGAATGCTGCCCTGGCACTGCCAGGGGCTCTGTCAGGCTACAGGAAGGGAAATGAGGGCTGAGAGACTGGGAAAAATTAAACGCTGCTCTTTCATATGGCAGCACAGATTGCTGCCAGCAGGGAGCCTGGCCAGGCACAAAATTGATGCAGTGGCTGAAGGGGGAGCAGGAAGAGGCAGAGGAAGGGCAGGGAAGGGCAGGGGGAGGGAGATGGTCTAATTCTGAACACATGGAGTGTCTATGAACCAATTTCTGTTTCCACAGTGTCAGGAAAATGGAATAGTCTATCTCTAAAGTTTTCTTTAAAAGAATATCAAGTACCCAATGAACATTTTCCTTTTTACCCTCAGTGGCCTGACATCAGACCTCAACTCTCATAAAAGGAATTGAACAAACAGATCCAGTAAAATGTTTTACCACACAACAGCACAAATGATAGAAATTTTACTGAAATGATATCTTCTACACTCAGTAATAAATACTGTTAAAATCAGGACCTCAAGAATTCTCCTGAAGTTGGTACCCACCTTCCTCTAATGAACAGCTTTTCTTTACTCTGCCAGTAAGTCCCAGTCTTTCTCCCCACCTCCAACGTTTACCAGCTTTCTCCCTATCCTTTCCCTGTTTCTCTCCTGTAAAACAAAACCAAACCCTTACTTTCCCTGCCTGCATCTACTCAGGTACAGAGTCGATAATTTGAAGCATTTCTTTATTCCCTGCCAAGGTTTTTATGTGGTTCCTGATCTCAAGGAGCAGTGGCTGTAAAAGGCAGATGCCTGAAGAAAGGGGATCAGGGCTGAGCCATCTGGGACAGTGCTCTCAGGCACCATAAATTCTCTTTATTCCCATCATGCTGGAGCCTTCCTAAAGCAAGGAATCATTCATCCCTTCAGGAATGTCATTGTTACAGCTTTCATGCATTACAGAGGACAAAAGGAGGATAAAAGTGATTGAAAACAAATAAACAAAGAGACAAATACTAAACAGGCTTCCTTGAACTCAATCAACAACTGAATGTACTATTTTACACGAAAGGAAACGACAAATACTAATTTTCCCTTTGCCAGATCATGCACAGACATTAATTGCAGTGATGGTGCAGGAAACAGCAGTGAAACCAGACCCAAACACTGCCACTATGCAGGCAGCTCAATGATCACAGCCACAGGCACTGCCAGATGTGTAGAGCTTTTTACAAACCACCTTGAACATTCTACTGCTTCGGAGAACACAGAATGACCTGGTTCTGCATGCTTATAGATTCTAACACTTAAATAGGCTAGATGAGGTACAGGAATGAGCATTAGTTAAAACATTCCATAGTAATAAAACCCCAAAATTATATACAAGCATTTAAAAATAACCAGTAAATGTGCAGTAAAACTTATCCAAGCAGAACAGCTTTATTCTCAGTGAACCAATATTCTTTGGAGAAAATAAAAAATATGAATGTTACTAAATTAACTAAATTAATGTTACTTGGTTAACTTGAATCACTTCAGCATTTGCTGAGAACACAGTGAAAAAGTCACACCCACTAAATGCTCTTACACTGTTGTGGGGCTCAATTTCTAGGAATATATTGATTGTATTTGTTTTAATTTTATGACATTAAATCTTTGTGCTAAATTGTTCCTTGGGAATAACTGATCCTGGCTAAAGCAGGTAAAATAAAGTTATGTGGTTTATTCCTGTGTAAAAAAGAAATGAATTTCTAAAAACAAACCAACCAATACAAAACCCCAGAACAACAAATTTAGTTCCACTTTAATGGACTTAAAACCTCAGGTTCTACTTTGCCAATTAGAATCCTGTGATTTTTTGGCAGTCATTTTGTATTAGATTCTACCTGGATTCTCTTTTTCTTCGGATAGATTTTTTTCATTTTTAATATTTGCTTATATTGAGTTGACTTTTAGATCATTTCAAGCCATTTACATAAAAGAAAAAATCTCAACCAGGTAAGAACTAACCAAGACCAAGACACACTTGTTCTGCTTGCTTGTCTTGTGGCCTCTGTCATTAGCACTGCTGGTGTTCCTTTTTGTTTCTTATCTCTCTGCTGTTTCCAGTGAATTGTTCTTATCTCAACCCCTGATCTTTGCCTTTTGTGCCCCCAGTTCTCTGGGGCACCCATGGCCCCCCGTGGTCTGGGGTGTTTCATCGGGAGCACAAAACTGAGGAATACCATTCCCAAACTATGACAGCTCTAACCAGACTCACCCATCAGCATTCTTCTCTCTCAGCAAAGCAGCAGCTTCTAGCAGCTTTTTCCTTCTCTCCCACTGTTTGATTTGCTTTTCCCGAACCTTTGAACAACAAAAGAAACAGCTGGCACTTTAACTGGTAATTATTTATCGAATCATTATTGCCTGGACTGCATTTTCATTTTCTAAATCTTAATGTAAGACAAAAGACAACTTGCAGAGCTCCACTTTAACATCTGACTAAGCTGCATTTCAGCAGGGCTGACTCCGACAGCAGAGTTTTATGTCCACAGACACTGTGAAACTTGAACAGCCACAATAAATATTCTTACATTTTCTTTATTTTCTTTTTCTTTGTTCTCTTTAAATTCTACATCTTCAGCATTAACGTCCATCGCGTCTTGCTCTTCTGTTGGATTGATCTCCATAGCTGCTTCAGGAGTAGGTTCCTCCTCTGTTTCCTGGGGGGAAGTCTGCTTCTCCTCAGTCAATCCATTGCTTTCCTCTTCCACCAGTGCATTCTCCTCAGGATCTGCAGGCAGAGTCTCCGTAGTGAATGTCCCAGACAGGAGACTCTGCACTTTGCTGAGAGGAAATTCATGAAGATTATCAAAGAAAGGTTTGGGAAACCCAAAACAACTGGTGGCAGCTCTAACAGGTCCTCCTCCTGGGTACATCTGAATGATGGATCCATAGCCTGTGGGAGGGAAAGGATCAAAACACATTGGAAAGGCAGAATTTTTAAATTCTTTTTAAATTGCTTAAATGAAGGGTCCATTTAAGAACAAGGAAGTAAATTGCCTGCTCTTAATCCAACCATCAAATTTAACAAGCTGTGGAAATACGCCTCAAATTGGAAAACCTTTATTGAAAGGACAACAGTTACTGAAACTCAAAAGGACAAGGTAACTCATGGAATATTTGTGTATTAAGCACATATTTAGGATTAGCTCAGAACATATAAACAGTGAAAAATTTCTAGAAAAGCTAATTTAATTAATAATTAGAAGACAAAATTTCTACAGTTTCCATTACTTATTTATGGAGTTGCTTGGATAAAAGCTGAAAGTTAATTTAAAGAGCTTTATTAGGCAAAGATATCTTCAGCATCCAGGCTCTAAAAGGAAGAGCCGTGAGACATTAAACACACTAAAAATAACTTTTCAATAGTTACACTGAAATGGTACCTTATTTACTTCAAAAAGTAGCCCTATGGCCAAAAGTTGCTGAAACAAAACCAACCTGTAGTAGCACTGCCTGTGTGCTTCCCAGACAACAGACAGTATGTCTGTGTGCACATCACATCACACTTCCTACCTTTCCAGGCTTCTGGAATGTAATTGGCACCTCTGCCTGGTGTCTTAGAATAATGACACTGATTAACTGAGTTTGAAAAATAAATCAGGAGTCAAACTTCTCCTAGAATATGCTCAAGGAAATGTCTCATACTTTCAAAATGCACATTTTGCAGAACACACATTAAATCTGGCACAGGGAACAAGATGAATGGCAATTCCATGAATTCCAGTGCTGTCTGAATTCCACAGGCACTATTCCTGTTTTTTGCCATTCACTTCCCTGGACTTCCAGGTGTCTGGGAAGAATCTACATACAAGCTCCTTAGAGCTTTTTCTGAACTCAATGTCTTTATGCTAAGAGAGGAACTGAAACAGATCTACATACAAGGCTATCAATTGAATCAAAATCAATGATAGAAACAACTATATAAAATTTAATTCTCAATTAATTTTTTATGTTTTTTTAAACACTGAAAAATAAATCCAACTGATACAAAATGCAACTTTCCCCATGGAAAAACAAGTCTTCCTTTGAAACCTGGAGGTGGTAAAACCAGATTTCAAAAGGTGAGGAAGCCTTTTGAAGCCCTGCCTTTTAGCAGTGCCACACAGGTGTGTATTTGCCTTGGTGTGTGCATGACTAAGGTGTGACTCACCCCCCATTCTCTCCATCACAGCCCCGAGCACCAGGCCCGAACACGTTTCCATGACAATCATCTTGTTGCCAGCATGGATGTTTCCCAAAGTCAGCATCTGAGCCAGGGTGTCATATCTCAAGTGGCTGGAAGACAAGAGGGATTTAAAAAACATCAAAGTTTGCTTAGAGATACTTCCTACTAGCTCAGGAGCCTGCCAAAAAAAGTTGGATTACAGGGAGATTTTCGGGAAGAGCATCAGTGATCTTCACCTGAAGTTTGACCAGGCAGAAACTTTAATAATTAAACATCTGGTAATGAAGAACTAGAACTGGTGCCAACAAGAAATTAGCCAGAAAAAGGAAAAGTAGGATATGCAGGAGGGTGTACATAGCAAAGTGGACATCTTGTGCTGTGCCAGTCAGAGAAAGTATTCTTTTAAATTTTTGTTTGTTTTTTTCTCTGACATGTCAGCTTGGTAAAGAAGAAATGGTATGGATGCATTTCCTGATCCGATAATGAATCCCTTGTGATTTTCACCTGTTTTGCAGGAGCCTGCACCACCTGCAACCCAGGACCAAAACACAACACATGCACTGAAGAGACTCAGTGATAGCTACACAAATTACAACTGATCTTAATAGTAAAATAAAGCCAGGTGACAGAGATGGTGAAAGGAGAAGGGAAAAGGTTTGAGAAGCCTTAAATAACATATATTTGAAGATTTTAAATCTCAGCATCTTAGATCTACAATTCCTACGTTTAAAAAATGTATCAGTCCACCTTTAACATCTGTAACAATGTATCTCTTAGGTTGGGTGAGTGAAAATCGAACTGGGCCAGATCTTTGTAGTCATGGCTGCCTCTGACTCTGACCCCAATGTTACCCACACGTTTTTAAACTCTGGAGACTTCTGATTGAGGATTTTGAATCCCTGACACATTAAAGACAACAATTCTTGCTTCTGGTAAGTGGCTGATTATTTTGTTACTGAGCCAGACAACAGAGATGTTATGCTACTAACCAAAGCAGGTGAGAGATACTTTTGAAAATGCAAAGAACCTCTGCCTGCATAGGTGATGGGCAAGGTGGTGGGGACAGAGAAATGGTAAAAGCTGGTGCTGCATGCAAAAGCGTTTTCCTGTTTGCTGCAATATTGATTCATTTTCTGTACCACATTATCTTTCATAACGTGCAATCCTCATGTTCACAGGAAAAAGAGAAGAAAGATGAGTATTGTATACTTTGGTATAGTGCAGGTGCTTAAAAAGTATTAAAGTATCTTTCAGTTATCATTTGAAAAAAGAAACAAAATGAAAACTCACTTAATTTTTCCAGGTTCCCTTGCATAATACATGGTTGAAAGGATGCGAGTGGATGGTTTCACAATAGTAATAACTGCCTCATATCTGGAAAAAAATATAGTAATGGTCTTATTTTAATATCAACAATTTAGGGAATTACCAAGTATTTTTCACATTTTAAAATTCACTTACTTTTTTTTCTTCTTCTTTATGTATTTATCTTGAGCAAATTCTGTTTTGTCTCTGAATGTTGTACTGTTCTCTATTAACTGTTGAACTATTTCCTTGGAAGAGACAATTCATTTTTGTTACAGCTAGCATTTATTTCTCATGCATTTCATATCTAGTATTTTTTTAAACAAACACTGAAAATATTTTCTTCCAGTAGAGGCGTGTACACCATTAACTTCTCCTGACACTAATGGCGAAGTCAATTTCTGTTAACCAACAGGACAAGTGAGGCACTACACTGACTGTGTGTAGGAATTTAATCATATAGTTTTGCATAAAAATGATAAAACTGAAAGCGCTTACCCTGGAATGTTCAGTAATATTTAGTTTACTCCAACTCCCTCTTTGGGAGGGAGAAATCTCTCTGATTTCAGCATCTCTGAGAGTATCTTTTTCCCCTGTTTCATGTAGTTCCTCCCCTCTGCTCTGGTTAATCACCAGACATCTCCCTCACTTCAATAATTTTTTCAGTCTCACAAATTGTGCTTTACTCCTGGATCAACTCCTTGCACAATGTCCAATTCCTTGGCATTTATTATTTCCTACAATATTCCACCTGACTTTTTCCTTCTCTAGCTCCCAGGTTTTCCCAGAATTCCAGTTTTGGTTTCTTGGTCTTCTTGTTCTAATCTCCACCCTTTGCCAACTCAACTCTTTCTCATGCTTTCAGATTCCAGCTGGAGGGATCATCAGGATCTCCAACAAAACCAAACTAACCCAAGAGAACTTTCCTTGCTTGGGGTTTGTTTCCATGCCTGCAACACAAGAACAAATGCTGCTATTTTGGGTTCTGTGATCCAAGTAGTTTAACTGTTAGAATTTTGGGTTCTATTAAACATGGAGGGCAGGAATGACAAAAGGAGTATTTTCAATTTGGAGACTGCAGCTCCCACTGTGCTTTAAAAACCTGCTCAAAAAATAGAGTGGTGCAAATACTCCTCATTTCCTATTGCTGCTTTTCAGGCCATTATTCCTTCAAACACTGAACATGTGTTATTAGTGGTGTGAAACAGCATCTCTTTCTTTTTTTGCTTTATTCTAGGAAATAAATCAAATGCAGTGTCTGGGTTGTTTATGTTGCTTTGTAGGGTTTTCTTTGTTCCAGTAAAATTGACAGTGAGGAAACTGGGAAGTATCCTGCATCACCAAGACATGCCATTCACAAACAAGAATTCAGATTTTAACAGACATTTAGGGAGGAATAATATCTATTGCTGCTAATGTAGCTTAAAATAATATTTAGTTACAGTTCAGAAAGCAGAGTTAATAAAAGCACAGGAAATGCATGGCACAGGCATGCTGAGGACTTACAGGAAAGTCAGAGTGATCTTTTGCCATGGATAGTGAAAACAAAAACCATCAAAGCTATCAGCCTGCTTAATACATTCTTCTCCAAGAGATAACACAACCAGCAGCACAACCATGGAAACAGAAGGACCATTCCAAACTCCTTGGACCCAGCAGGCAAAAGCAGAAAAACTCTTCCAAAGAGCAGCTCCAAAGAGCAAGATGCAAACAGGAGATGAACTTGATGTAAGCATGAGCAATTTCCTGGTTTTGTTACAAAGGGTAAACCAAAGACGAGAGAGAATTTTGCCTGACAGCATGTGCAGAACAGAACTGCTGCAATGCTTCAGTAACATTTGAGAGGGCTTAAAGATCCCTTACTTTTGACAAGGTGCAGGGTTAAAGACCAACGCCTTTTCTAACAGAACAGAACTGATCTCTTGGCAATATTCTCAGCTTTCCAGGTACAGAAAAAGCAGCAGCATCACCCCTGTCTGGCAGGTACTGCCTACAGGCACACTGGTGGTACATTTGTTACACAATGTTATTTGTTAAGACTTCCTTTTTTATCCATAATCCTTTTCTGCACCTTTGACAGTTTAATTATTGCATTATTTTAATGCCTCTGTAATACAGAAATAATATTTTGAACCTCATACACAAGCAAAACTAAATGGTGATAATGTGAGCTGTACTTTTTTATCTGTTATGACTTCTGACACCATGAAAATTTAGACTTTGCTCTCCACTGACAAAGTTGCCATAAAGTTTACACAAAGTTTTCTCTGAAAACAGCCTGAGCATTTCTGCAAAACCAAAAAACATGACTTGACCAGTAGAACAAAGTAAAAGCACTGAAATCTATGCACAGATAGAAAGAATATCCTTTTTTCAGAAACTAAAATATAACCATCAAGGTAGCACAGAAATGACACCAAAACCTTATTTTTACCTGTCCTTTAATACCCTTGTCCTTCAAAGCCTTTATGTCATCATGAGTCAGTTTTTGAGACTTCCCATCGTCAACTATGTTACGATTATCTGTCCCTGCTTCCTTTGTTTCTAAAGGAAAAGGATATAGATTTGTAAAATCTACCTCTAAATAAGTGGGAGAAACACATGATTTTAGTGTCACAGAAAGCAGATTTCTCGTGGTTAAACACATATTTTTCATGGCCTTGCAAAGTACAGCCTAAGCAATGAAATGTAGTATGTGAAATAAACTTTAATGTAAACAAAATCATCCAGACTAAGGTTCAAATTTTCTCCCACATCAAAAAGCTTATTTGTTACAGGACTTGTGAAACCACCGATCAAGACAAAACCATGCACTTTCATGACAGAAAGAATATAAGTGACATGAAGTTCACAAATGATTAATAGAAAGCTTTCCCAATTTCTTTGGTATCATCAAAGAAACAAATTAATTTGAAATAGTTTTTCCAGCTGTCAATCCTCTGGGATACCTGTGGTAGTCTCTTCCACCTCTTGCTTTGGCTGGAGGTTTCCACCACTGGTTACTTCAAATGTAGTTCCATAAATATGTCCAATGGCATTATCCAGGTAGAACCACTGCTTCTCAAAAATTATTTTTCTGAAATAACAGAAAAGTGAATGATACTTAAAGCATTATTTTTAGTATGCCTGAAACCCATCATCGCTGAGCTTAAACTATAGCTTTATATATGACATCTTCATCTATATCCCTGAAGAAAAGTAGGACAAGCATAGTGAAATTAACCACAAAACCCACATTAAACTGGTCAGGAAAAGAACAAAGAACTTAAATACACCATATAGGAAGAACTTTTTTCTTTCAGTTCAAAAGAAGTTTCAGATGACGGATAAAGCAAGGCTATGGCACTTGTCAGTATAATTTTTGACAGAGCGAGTAAGAAGTGTATTCAATCCAAGCTGGGTCATTCAGAGTAGTGCAAAAAGATGAGCATGGACCTGTGCTTTGCAAAGCTCCTCTGAAATAACATTTTCCAAAAGACTATGAAGAAAACAGACAGCAGAGTGTGTCCTGTAATCCTATAAATGTTTAATTTAAAAAAAATTAAATTTACTATCCCTTTCACTTCGATTGCACCAAGGCAGGTTTGCATCTTTTCTTTGTTCACACAAAACAGGATCCACAAAGCCTTTAACTTTCAGGCTGACCAACAAAGCCTGCCTCGCTATCCATGGAAATACCAATCCTGGCAAATGAAACAGGTAGCAGGATCTACGCCACACGCACATTCAAACAAAAACTTGCCAATATGAGCCCTAATTATGCAAATTATACTCATCACTGATTCTGAACGACACCATTTTCAAACCAGTCTCATTCAAGCATAGTACCTTTCACTCTCCATCCTACTGAATCAGATGTCTGCCAACACTACCCAACACCGACTTCTACACACTGCTCTACAAAATTGACTGCTGCCAGGGGAAGAGCCCAGGCTGTGTCCAGTGATTTTAGCATTCCCTGCTGGGCTGCAGGCGCTTTCTTGCTACGCCAGTTGGCCTGGGAGAAAGAAATAGGAGCCCTTTCATGGCAGCCCCTCCAAAGCAGCAACTACCCAGAGCTGAGTGCCAGCATCTTCCTGCGCACTAACACCGCTGAGGGCAATTAACAATCCCTATTAGCATTTCACAGAAACCGCGTGCCACGGCGAGCTGAGCATGACGACGACCACGCTGTTCAGGCTCCTCTTCACTCGGCACCGGTCTGACACCGACAACGCAAAACTCTCAAATCCCTTTCACATTCTTACGAGAAATGCAGCCAGGAGATCTTCCGGGTTTGAGGGGGTTTTTGCCACAGAAACCGAGGCAACAGTGAAACATTTCCCGTCGACTGCCACCCGAGCCTCGCGAGGCCGCTGTTCCTGCCTGGCACGGCGGGANGCGGGAAGCGCCGCTGAGGGCAGCGGCCGCCGGCCCGGCCCTGGGGCTCCTCAGTGCCTTCCCCTGGTAGGGAAGAGAAAGGCCCAGCCTCCCGCGAGGCTCCCTCTGGAAAATAGCACTAATTTAAATTAAATACCTTCTGGTAAAATTTGTTTCCTCGCGTCGGTTTGTTGTTGCGTCCCCGGCAGCGGGAGATGAGCAGGGACCTCAGAGGCAGGGGATGCGCCCGGGGCAGAGGCTTCCAGGGGTGGCGAGGAGGATGGAGAGGAGGAGGATGGCGAGGCAGAGGACAGAAGGGAGAGCCCAAAAGGATGCCCGAACCTGGTGAGCCAGCCCCTGTGCTTCTACCCGCTTTCTGAAGCCATAATACTTTTCTTTTAACGCACTGTGCTACGCAATTACAGTTTGTCTCCTGTGGTCAAAAGAATCACTGAGAATAAAACTTGCACTATTTCACTATCCATATTCTTTCAATCCACATTAATTTTTTTTTTTCTTCCCCCAGCAAAATCTCGACTAGTCCAATCAACGATGGACCAATTTATTCCCTATAAGGGCTGGAAACTTTATTTCTCTGAAGGTATCTTTAGACCAAAATTATATGTAGTAAGCATTTAATTTTTTTTCTAAAATTGGTTACATGTAGTGTTAGTAGAGTTATAAGTTCAATAAAGAACAACGAAAATTTAATATATGAAAACATTAANGCCTGGCACGGCGGGACGGCCGCGGGCCACGCCGGCGGGACAGGGACCAGCACCGGGACCCCTTTCCCTCCGGCGGGGCCCGCGACAGCCGCACCGAGGGTTGGCGGGGGCGGAAGGCGCAAACCTCGGCCGAGGCGCCGAGCGGCACCGGGAGCCGCCGGCGCGGCCCTCACCTGCGGCGCAGCACCGACACCGCCTTGAAGACCTCGTCCCGCTTGAGCACGGCGCAGTCGCCCTCACGGATGCGCGCGCCCGGGCCGCCCTCCATGGCCGCC
>VXAD01009651.1:38129-92517 GCA_013399195.1 Dicrurus megarhynchus
TTTTTTTTTTTCTTCCCCCAGCAAAATCTCGACTAGTCCAATCAACGATGGACCAATTTATTCCCTATAAGGGCTGGAAACTTTATTTCTCTGAAGGTATCTTTAGACCAAAATTATATGTAGTAAGCATTTAATTTTTTTTCTAAAATTGGTTACATGTAGTGTTAGTAGAGTTATAAGTTCAATAAAGAACAACGAAAATTTAATATATGAAAACATTAATAAAGACTTCACTCTTGTGATATACTGTAATCTCTGTGATCATTACTGGGATACTGTGGAGATCTATCATCTTCCTTAGTTTTGCAATGCAGAAAAACAGTGGAAGAAAAATTACTTGTTTATGTATTTTGCAAAGTGGAAAGAATGATTTCTGTCACTAACGTGGTGTGTTTCTAATTAGTTTACAATGACAAGTCTCCTTTTGTCCAGAAGACTCAAGCCTTTGAAAAGTTTTTCATGCAGCACATTGAGCTTTATGATAAGGTAAAAAACAAACCCAAACATATCCCACCCCAACAACCTGTTGTTGATACAGGAACACTACAAATTTTGAGTGGTTTTTTCCATCAAAAGTAACATTCAGGACATAATTTGGGTGTTTCACTTCTAATCTGAAGTGTATTTTAACATTTACAATGTTTCCCAGGATGAAATAGAAAGGAAAGGAAGCATTCTCGTGGATTATAAGGAACTGATCCAAGACAGAGAACTGACTAAATCGATACCAAATATATCTACTGAGCTGAGGGATATGCCTCAGAAAATACTTCAGTGTATGGGCCTGGCAATTCATCAGGTAAACACGAGGTTCTGGTACATGGAGGCATGACCCTCACAACAAAAAAGAATCAGTGACACTTAGAGCCAATTATGTTATAAACCCCAAATCTCTGTGGTTTTCTGTCTTAGGGGAGATTACTGTTCACTTAAAACTCAAATCCTTTAATGTCTTCCCTTCCTGTACGACCCACAAAATCACATTTTGAAGTTGCTTTGGTCTCGGTGCATTTTTCTTATTCATTATTGGAACACTTGACTATAACTAAATGTAGTTCTAACACCTATGTCTCTCCCTGCTGGAAGTTCTAATTCCCGTGGGCATCTGTGTCCCCCTTCCTGTTCCACCCAGGTGCTCACCAAGGACCTGGAAAGACATGCTGCGGAGCTGCAGGTGCAGGAGGGATTGCCCCTGGATCGGGAACCTATCATAAATGTGCCTCTCATCCATGCCAGGTAATGGGTGCTCTTGCCCAAGGAGGAGCTGTTTGCTTCCTGTCTAATCCTTGCCAGTGCCCATGCATGGTGCTGAAGGCTTACATGTTTATGGGAAAACTGGGCTCTGTGAAGCTTTTTCCAGAGCAATCTACATTTTGCTTTTCTCTTCCCCATGACTTCGTGTCCTTGTGAAGAAAAAAGTGAAATGAAACCTCCTTATAAGCTGAACAAACAGCTTGAACTAGAAAACCTTGCAAGTAGAGAAGTGGCTGATAAGTAGAACAACTATTCTATAAAACGTGTGTTGATTAAAAGCAGAGCTATTTAAATTTCTGCTGACTGCAGAAGTTTTTAACGAAACAAGTCCTTAGAACTTCTTTTCTTTATCAGAAGTAATGGCATCTCAGACTTCAAGGGTCTGCAGGAACTGGGTGTATGAGCCCTATTGGAGTTCAAATGGAGTTTAAATTACTTTTAAAAAATTATTTTGTTTTTTTATGATTGTTTTTAATTACCTGCTGGTGGTGGCATAGCCATAATAAAACTTTGGTCCTTCTGTGTTGCAATCCTAAGCTCCAGTCTTTATCCAAAAGAACAGAAAGAGACAGTTATGGATGATCATAAAGTAATGTCTGTTGTATTGCTAGGCCAGAGGTGTCACTGGCTAAACAAACTGTACTGTTTGAGGCTGTTGAGGTCGATTCATGTGGAGAATATTGAATGTTCTGCTGCTTTCTAGAACAAGAATCAAAGACTGTGCCATGGGTCTGCCAAAAAAATACTTCTAAGCATCTTTCCTGGATTACCATTGTTAATTGGGAATAGGATTTTTTGTCTGTTTATGTTTGGATGGGTTTGGGGGTTATTTTTGTCCTCCATTTCTGAATGCTGAACTTTGATGCAGGGTGTACAACTATGAGCCTCTAACCCAGCTGAAAAATGTGAGGGCCAACTGCTACGGCAAATACATCGCCCTGCGTGGCACCGTGGTGAGGGTCAGCAACATCAAACCCCTGTGCACCAACCTGGCCTTCGTCTGTGCCACCTGTGGGGACGTGCAGGGGGTTCCTCTCCCTGATGGGAAGTACACCCTTCCCACCAAGGTAAGCTAAAACCATTGAACTTCATGCTTTTTGTTGTGTTTTGACAAAAAGCGGCATCGCTGGTATTAAAACAGAGGAAAAAATAAATTAAAATACGGTCTTTAAAGCTAGGTTAAACAACTGACACATTGAAAAAGAATTAAACACACCATGCAACTTTTCTTACTTCAGACCCTGGTTGCTTGTAAAAAATACATGCTGCTGGAACAGGATATGTGACAAGCAATGTGCAGAATCTCCCTGAAATCTGGAAAAAGTGTTATCTCTTTTAATTTCCATTTCACCAGTTATGTTTAAAAAGACTCTTCCACCTTGCTGTGGTGGTTTTCTTACATTGTTTGTTTTTTGTTTATAGAACAAATAGAACTTTCTATTTTAATTTCACTGTTTATTATCTGGACTTAAAAAGTCATTAGACATAGGACAGTGCCTGGTTATTTTACATTTCCTAAAGTGCTCAAGTGGAAAACATTATCTTCTCTGGAACATCTGTGGGTATTAAAAAAACAACAAATCAAAAACCAACCAACTAACTAAAAACTACCACCCAACAACAACAAAAAAAACAAAACAAAAAACAACCCCCCCACCAAACAAACAACCCAAAACAAACAAACAAACAAAACCACAACAAAAAAACAACCAAAAAAACCACCCACTACCTCTTCTTCCCCCCTGCCCTTCCCCAGCTCAAACCAGTTCACCAAGGGGGCTCGCACGACTCAGCTCTATTTGCTCTAACAGGTATGAGTCAGGTGTGTGTGCTTGGTAGCTTTTCATTAATTATGTACATCCTAATTTGTAGCTCTAATTTAACTGGCTTTTTTCCTGGGATGATGACTGAATTATATTGCTTTGCTTTCCTTTTTTTTTTTTTTTAACCAAATAAAGCAATTTCACCTTAGGACTTTAAAAAAGGCTGGGAATGAATCAGAATTCCTGTTGTTGTAGTGCCTTGTTCCCGAGTGCCGGGGCCGGTCCTTCACAGCCGACAGGAGCTCCCCTTTAACCACCACAGTGGACTGGCAGTCTGTCAAGTAAGCACAAAAATGGGATGTGACAGGACACCCAAAAAGCGACAGGATGGCTCAGCCCATGTTACACTGTGTGATTTTAAAAATCTTACTCTTTTGCAGCAAGCGCTCTCCAACGTTTGTATCACAAAGCACTTGTTTTATCCAAGCACTGGTATACTTTGTAACCTGCCCTGTAATAGTTCCCTGCAAATTCCTTCGGCCCTTACCGAGCTCCTCAGTTCAGGCTCTTTGCAGCTTTTCTTGATCATTTCTAATTGCATCTATGAATTCATGATTCCCTTTAACGAGCTGTAAGTCAGCTAGAAAAGCCCTATTAGGTTATATTGGTCAGCTGTGCCACTTGACCTGAATGAACTGGAACTAAATGGGAGGGTTAAAAATCTTAGTTTGAAGGGATATTCGTTTAAAAACTCGTGCTGCTCTTGGCAGCTCCAGAGGGCGCTGTTTATCACAGCTTATTTGGTAAAGCTTGGCTTGGCTTCAAGGAAATCTCAGAGCTCCAAGTGCAGAGCCAGAGCTGGAACTTTCACAACCAGAGAGTGAACTACTCTTCTTGTTATGGTCTGAGAAGTTTCTTGGGCTGTTCTAGGGTTAGAATACCAATTAAGAATTCATGAAAATGGTAATGTCTGAGCTCTTCATTGCTTTATATTGGTCCCTTATACTTCGTGGACAGTACTTATTTCTACATGAACGTGCTCATCAGTGGTAGAATATCTGAATTTCAACTCGGGGTTCTGGGTTTAATGCAAAACTTACACCTGTTTAGTGAAATGTGACCTGAAAAAGATGCCCAGAGCTGCAGATGTTGTGTGCTGCAGTTGGACTGGAAGGTGCTGCACGGTGTGTGAGCTGCCCTCGTGTGTTGCAGGGTGCAGGAGCTCATGTCGGATGACCAGCGGGAAGCAGGACGGATCCCACGCACCATCGAGTGTGAGCTGGTCCAGGACCTCGTGGACAGCTGTGTCCCAGGAGACATGGTCACAATCACAGGCATAGTGAAGGTGTCAAGCACTGAGGAAGGTGAAGTACAGCACCTTTTTTTTGGTTTTTTTTGGTAGTGCTTACAGGAGAACAACAACGGTCGTTCCCCTTAATTGGAGCTCTCAGAGATGAAAGTGCATAAAGTGTAAATTTCTTCAGAAGTTACCAAACTTTTACAATGAAGAGTTGGTTTAGGGCATTAATTGTTTAATGTTTTCCCTTTAATATCCCCTTCAGACACTAGGACAACTGTCACACTGTTGTGAAGGAGACGTAGTTTAGTTTCCCTAGAGAAATTTTTCAACCCTTTTTTCTCCTTTTTGTGAAATATGTTGTGCACTGCTCTGAAAGAATTCATTGCAGATAACTGCAAGACTTTTACTCTGAGACTTCATTCTCTGCTCAGTAATCAATCTAGATAGAAAAAAAATATTAATTAATAATTTCTGATTAATTATTAAGCTACATGTTTAGTGCTTCTGCACCATGTATCTTTTTTTCCCTCTAAATATTCAGTGGAAACATTTTATATTCAACTTTCACTTGACTACAATAATGTAATAATTTAAAATTCCTGGAAAAAAGAATTTATTCTGGGACAAAATTCTCTCTAGACATATGCCCTCCAATTCAGCAAAATATTTTATTGTGTATGTAAAGTGGAGGGAACTTCAAAGAACAAGTGTAACTAGAAACTTATTTTGCATCAATTTTACAAAATGCAGATATTCAGTACTTAAATATGAACATGGCTGTACATGATATTTTTGAATTACTCTATGCCATTTGTAGATAATATGAGTCCTTATTGATAGAAAAAAATGCTCCATCATCTTTTCTCAATTTTTCTAACAGGAGCTTCTAAAAATAAGAATGACAAGTGTATGTTCTTATTGTTCATTGAGGCAAATTCTGTCAGCAACAGTAAAGGACAAAAACTAAAGAATTTTGATGATGAGACTTTTCAGAGATCCTTCATGGAGTTTTCCCTTAAAGACCTCTATGCTATCCAAGAAATTCAAGCTGAGGAAAATCTGTTCAGGCTCATTGTGAAGTAAGTTGTGTCAGACCTAGACTGGGTCTAGGATTAGACATGAATCGGTGTGACTGCCTTCAGACCAATGTGACAGCTCATCCTAAAGCTGTGAAATGTCTGAGCCTTGTGCAATAGAAACTGTCACAGAGATCTAACAAACTGCAGTGGGAAGGGGACTTGGGAGGGAGTGAAAGTATTGCAGTGGGAATATTGGGACTTTGGGAGGGGTTTAGGGATACAAGAAGTGACCTGTGTTCTAGTTCAACATTAGAAAACTTTGGGTAAAAAAGCAGTTAGTTAATTTTGTTAGTCATTGTGTAAATTCAATTTACAAGTATCATTTTGTCCTCTGCTTTTCTACAGTGGAGGAAAGAGGTGCAAGAACTGAGCAGAGGGTGTGAAAGACCCTCAGTTCAGACTAAAAATACTCTTCCAACTGGGTTGTCCCTCAGGCCCTCCCAGTGGAGTCAAAGAACACAAAACCAGCACTTTAAAAGGAAGGTTATGGGTAGTTACTTGATTGAGACCAGAATAGGTGCAGATACCATTGGGAAGCTGGTTCTCCTTTGTCTTTGTGGGGACTCAAGTGAAAAGCTGTTCTTATTTCAATCATTTCTTGTTATCCAAAAATTTCAAGAAATTTGATGCTGCTGATTTCTGTTGGAAATTCAGCAACAGCTACCCAAAGGTTTTATATGTTTATTAAGGTGTTCTGTGATGAGAGGCAGAACAAGGGGTTATTTGTAGTAATACATGATTTATCTTCCATTTATGTTACGTTGTGCTTTGCTTTTCAGCTCTCTTTGTCCTGCCATCTATGGCCATGAGGTAAGTCATTTAACAACTCTGCTTGCAATTCCAGTTTGAAATGTTTCTGCCACATTCAACTCCTAAAGGATTCACAAAGCTTATCTGGGATGGGGAGAAGGGGCAGGGACTGTTTTTACATTTGACTGTGGCTCACAGTCTCTTTTGGTGTCAGGGAAGTGGCAGCCTTATACCCTGCAGTTCAGTGATCCAGAAGGAAAGGTTATTACAGCCAGTTCTAGGGAGCTGTCAGTGTTGGTCACCACAATCAAATACTTACCAGTGTTGGCCTGTACCACAACAGATTGTGAAGGCAGGTTTGGCCCTGGCCTTGTTTGGAGGATGTCAGAAGTTTGTGGATGACAAGAACAGAATCCCAGTGCGAGGAGATCCACACGTTCTGGTTGTTGGAGATCCAGGATTAGGAAAAAGTCAAATGTTGCAAGTATGGTTTCCTTTATTACTATTTTCTGTTTTCCTCTATTTCCTTGTTATCTTGACTTGTAATCATGGTAGGATAACTCTGCTAAGACCAAAGGGTTGACTGAGCCTGGCTGCAGCTATCTTTTCATGTAGGATGCCTCAAGTATAGGACAGTATCCAAAGGGCTCTCCTGCTGTCCTCTCCTTCCAGGGAGCCTGTTAAAACACCAAATCAGGTGTCCTTGGTCAGGCCCATGGGCTTCCAAGTACAGGCTTACAGGCTTGCTGTCTGCCCTTATACAGTTCTTTTCACCAACCCTTTTCCCCAGTGAGAAGGGTCACTCCTTCCTGTCTTCATTTAGCTGGTCCATTGTGAAATAAAATAATATTCTTTGAACAAATGCAACTTTAAATACCATGTAACTCTTCTCCTGTGAGGTTTACTTCCATTCCTTACCCTATTTCTGTGTTGCTAGCACACATCTTGGCTTTTTGGGAAAGGGACCTGCTGCTGTGTTTGGGTTTTGATCTCTGTAGGCATTTCTGCATGACTATGACAATTAGTAATAGATTTTTTTTTCCTTAAACTGAGTGATTTTTAAATTCCATGTCTTTTTCTATGGGTACTGTGAAGGAGGGACAGAATTCACCTAGACCTTCTTTAGAAAGTCTGAGTCTTTTTAATGTGGACCTGTTATGTTAGGATATGATTTGCAATAACTTAGCCAAAGTGATGGATTTGCATGCAAGTTGCATCTTAACAACCAAAATTTTTGAATTATTCTTTTGTTGAATGGGGACTCTCCAGCACAGAGTAACTGATTTGTTTGTTCACATTGTTACTTAAAAAAAGGATGCCATACAAGAAAAGTACTCCTACTGCTTTGCAGAAGTCTCTTGGGATTCCAAGGAGTTATAGCTTTACTGCTGGGCCATGTTCAGTAGAAAGAAACAAATTTGGGTTCACTTTGAATTGTTTTTCTAGAATAAGGCTTATGAAGTTCTTCACTTTGGGGAAGGAAAAATATTTGTTTCTCTTCTAGGCAGTGTGTAACATCGCTCCTCGAGGTGTGTATGTTTGTGGTAATACTTCCACCAGCTCCGGCCTGACTGTTACACTGTCCAGAGATGGCACTTCTGGAGATTTTGCCTTGGAAGCTGGTGCCTTAGTGCTTGGAGATCAAGGTAATCCATGTAATGCCACAGGTTCTGTGTAGCCACATGTGAGGGGCAGGAGTGTGTGTGCTGCTGAGTCTAAGATAAGCCAAAGCGCTTGCTTAACTGTGGACTAAAAATGTCTGTTTGAAGTATGAGACTGGGTTTGCACACTGTGGGAAGTTCTGAGCTTCTCCAGTGACTTCTCTGGGGGCAATTCCTGCTTTCCTAGAGTGCAGGAAAACTTCAGTTCTGCAATTCACATACCAGACTTACTGTCTGTCAAAGAACTAGGATTTTTTTTTTGTTCAGGAATCTGACTTGATGTCAACTGCTGGACTCTTACTGGTTTTGAAAAAGGACTTGCTTTTGAGATTTGTTGTCTATTTTTAAAAAGCTTGTTTTGTCATTTTAGTGTATAATCAAGGATGCTGCATGCCCAAATCAGGCTGCATTGCCATGAAATCAAAACAAACCTGGCTGAAATGGAGACTTTGGCCCATGTCTCCAGCAGTCCCTAGGGTTCTAAGTTGGGCTTCTGATGTAACACTGGATTGTAGCACACACTTACCCTTCAGTTCATGTGTTGTCTGATAAGTCTTTGTCCTGTTTTAATTGCTTCCAGGAATTTGTGGAATAGATGAATTTGATAAGATGGGAAACCAGCACCAGGCTTTGTTGGAAGCCATGGAACAGCAGAGCATCAGCCTGGCCAAGGCTGGCATTGTCTGCAGTCTGCCAGCTCGGACATCCATTGTTGCTGCAGCAAACCCCGTTGGAGGACATTATAACAAAGCCAAAACAGTGTCTGAGAACTTAAAGTGAGCACTTTCTGCAATGCTGCTTTTATAGCTCACATTCAGGAGTAGATGCTTCTAGCATCCTTGTAGCTTGTGTACAGTTGCTTTCTAGTTTTTTGGAGCATGGACACAAATTTTAATAGTTTTTAGTGGCTTTTGAGAGAGAAATTGCTGTTCTACTTTATTCTGAATGAGCAGGACGGGATCTTTTACGTGTGCTTGAAGTGGAACAGAGTTGCTATAATTCTTCCTCTTCTCCAAGCGCTGTGGTTCCTTGTCTTTCCTCCAGAATGGGGAGTGCTCTGCTGTCAAGATTTGATCTGGTGTTCATCCTGCTGGACACCCCGAACGAGGACCACGACCACCTGCTGTCCGAGCACGTGATGGCCATGCGGGCCGGCCGGCGCGCAGCCTGCAGCAGCGCCCTGGTGACCCGGGCCAGCTCCCAGGAGCACTCTGTGCTCCAGGCCACGTCAGATCGACCGCTGCTCGAGAGGCTGAAGGTGGGACTCGTCCTGGGGCTGCTGCATGAGGTGCTCTCAAGGAAGTTTGCTGTGCTGGGTTTCAGGAGAGAGCTACAGAAGTGGGCTGGGTGTAATAATTTGCTAGGACATGATCTGTGATGGAGTACTGAATCCAAATAAAGCAGTGTGGAAGCAAATCCTTGGGCATCTGCAACTCCATGGATTTGGAAAGTATGGGAGAGGAAGCATATTTCTTAGTAGACTTCAGTGATGGCTTTGAGAATTTATAGTGTCAAATGCCACGTCTTGGGAGAAATACTCCTGCTGGAGCTAAACCCCTGCACTTTTGGAAATGGGATATCAGCAGTGATGGTTTAGTCTTCTGTGGAGCTATAGCAATTGGGAATTTGGATTTTCTCTTTTTGAGAAAGGATTTAACTTTATAGTGAATTCTGTTTGGCACTTCTTACCATTGCAGATGAGAAGCCCTGGCTGCTTTTTCTGAAATGGCCAAGTGTGTGTTTATATGTCTGAACATAATGTGGGGACTTGAAGTACACTGTTCATAGCGCTAAAGCCCTTATAGTGGTGACTTCACCAGATAAAGCATAAAGATGATGATTTGATATTAAAACTTATATTGTATAGGCTTCTGACAGACAGAAATCTAACTTTGTAATTGTGCTAGATCTCAACAGGAGAAAACTTTGATGCCATTCCCCATCAGCTGCTGAGGAAGTACGTTGGGTATGCTCGGCAGTACGTCCACCCAACCTTATCTCCAGAGGCTGCACAAGTCCTCCAGGAATTCTACATCGAGCTCCGGAAACAGAACCAAGGAGCAGACAGCACCCCCATCACCACGAGGCAGCTGGAGTCCCTGATTCGACTGACAGAGGTAAATGCAAGCTGGAATGCTTAAGGGATTGAAAGCAGAGATTATTCCTAAGGTACTACCCAAATCCTATCATTTTTTACAGCTTATTCACCACTGTGCTTTTTTTGTTTTGTTGAAAAATAAAAGTGAGAATGCAAGAGGCTTAGAAGTGCTTAAGAGCTACCGCTCCTTAAAACTTCTTATAAAGTAAAACACCCTTGAGGAGATGGAAAGAGAATCTATCACATTCCCCAAAAGGAGAAAAAGTAGGTGCAGGCAGCAACAACGTGCTGCCCACCTTGAACTTAGAATGCTTCTGTTTTCCCTAACACTGCCTTAACAACACTATTTGTGATCTGCTGCTTTACAAGGCTACACTGCTACAAAGCAAATAAACTCCAAGCTACAGCCTAAAAGTGCAAGTATGCAGGAGGTGACATTGACACACAAACAAAAAATAGAAAAATCTTCCTCTAATCCTGTAGGCTTTTATCTCTGCTCCTAAAATTTGTGCTTGTAGCCCTTGTAGAGTGATTGTAGCCCTTTTTCACATCAGCTATGATATATCTTAAACCTTTTTTTTCCTGTTTTTTTTTTTTTTCCCTGTTTTAAGGCACGATCAAGGCTGGAATTAAGAGAGAAATCTACCAAGGAAGATGCTGAGGATGTAATAGAGATAATGAAATACAGGTAATAAAAAACACTACATTAAAAATAAATAAAGCATCACAATACTATTCACTTGAAACTTTTTTTCTTTACATACTCAAACACAGTGAAGAAACCACTTTCTCAAGGTTAAGCCCATGATACTAATATTTGGATTTGTTAGCTGCTTTGTAAAAGCTGACAGCAGCCCTAAGTCAAATACAGCTACTTAGGCTTGTGAGTTATGTGATCACAGTGGTTCTGTGTGTCTGTGCACAGCAGACATGAGGTGCTGCTGATGGGTTTCTTCTCCCATGGGATTACTCTCTGGTGCAGGGGAACAATTAAAGCTTTAAAGTGATTTGGATGAATGCTTAGTCTAAGTTGCCTAGAGAGTGACTTGATGGTGGATGGTTTTCTACATGGCTTCTAAAAGCCCTCTCAAGCAGTTATGTTTTGGGAATCAAATCCATGTATGTTTGCTTTTATTTCCTTTTGAGAGTTCTCTCTTTTTGTAACCTGTTTGTAGCATGCTGGGGACCTACTCGGATGAGTTTGGAAAACTGGACTTTGAGCGTTCCCAGCACGGGTCTGGGATGAGCAATCGTTCGCAGGCCAAGAGATTCGTGTCTGCCCTGAACAGCATTGCAGAGAGGACCTACAACAACCTCTTCGACCTGCAGCAGCTGCGGCACATCGCCAAGGAGCTGCAGATTCGGGTGAGCTCGGCCAGCAGCTGCTTCAACAACAACAGACTGCCAGACCACTCACAACTGTTTATTGCCGAAGGGAGAGTAGCAAAGGCACCTCTGTTGTGCCTCCTTGCAATGACAGAAATAACCAATTTACTGCTGTTTGGCTGAGCAGAGTTCCTGAAGTGTCTCTGTAAGCTTCACTGACCTCACAGCTGTTTGCAACAGCAACTCCTTGCACTACTGAGGGCTGATTCTACTGATGAGGCTGGTTCTGAGCAAGATTCTGGTTTGATCTGTGAAAGGCAATGTTGGTTTCAGTGCTTCTCTCCCTCTGGCTCCCCAGAGGACACACCTATTTTTGTTCCCAAATTTAGACTTGTGGTGTCCCTGCTCTATTTCAGCAGTGCAATGATGTTTCTGCATGACCTTCTCTGGATTAAATATGCCTTTCAGGTTTTCATTCCTGCTTCAGACATCCTAAGGTTGCATCTTGATAGGAACATCATGTAGGACACAAACATATTCTGCCCTGATTGATTTGTATTCTGTACTTGTGGGGGCTTCAGCCAAACAGAATTACTGGTAGCCAATTCTACTTTTCGCTCCATTGACTACTTACTAAAGTTAATTCAAGTAACTCTAATTCTCCCTTCATATATAGAATATTTTTTGCCCATTCAAACTTTCATACCTGGAAATCAGGGAGAGTTGTAGAAATCACGTTTTCTGTGGTAGATACTTCTGTTTCAGAACGGGAATTTATACAGATGTAACTGCATCCTTTCTGCATGTCATAAAGGAAAGAATGCTACCCCTGTGTAACACTACAATAAAAAGAGTGTGGAAGTAAAGCACAACAGTGGGGGAATGATGGTATGACACCTCAGGGCAGGTGAACAGTTTGCTAAGGAATCTGACCTATTCTTAGCCCACTTTGTGTCACTAAGTTCTTTTAAATGGTTTATGTTGCTTTACATCAGGTGTCATTCTCCAATTCGATATTTTTGTCTTTATTTTCCCAGGTGTCTGATTTTGAGAGCTTTATTGGATCCCTAAATGATCAGGGTTACCTTTTGAAAAAAGGCTCAAGAGTTTATCAGCTTCAGACCATGTGAGAAGGGTCACTGTGATGAACTTTCTTGAGACACAGTCGTTCCACTGGACTGATGGACCTGCAGCGGGGAGGCACATCCTGAGCTGAGCTGCACCTGGCACAGCACTGGGGTTTGCTGGGGTGGAGATGCCCCTGAAGAAAATTAAATTGGAAAGCTGCAACAGGACAAACTGACACATGGTATTGCTGCTTGGCTCATCCTGCAGCTCTGCTATCCCAAATGGGACTGTGCAGGGCTATAATGCACCTCATCATCCTCGAGGAGCGGAAGGTGTGTTTTCATACTGACATTATTACAGTGCTGTGCTGGAGCCACAAATTTCAACCCAGAAATCTTTCAGGAGAGGATGATATGAGCTGTACTTTTACCACTGTAGTTCATTTAATGTCTAGAAATGTTTCCAGAAAGTTGTGAAGTTTCCTGTTGAGACAACACCATTTTCTAGCTGTTACCAAATGACACTCTACTGAAACTGACTTGATTTTCTGCTTCGAAACTTGGTCTTTGAAGCCGAGGTTTTGTTTGAACTCCAAGTCTGATTTAAAAAAAATATCCTTATTACAATATTTAATTTGTAAAGCAGGGATTAGATTTTGACTTTCATTAAACTTTATATATGAGAAATATTATTTGTTCAAGGCTGTTTAATGGCCATTACAAGATCTGTAACACCAAAAGGTTCTGTTTGTTTCTGTGTAACTCAGTTCCTGACACAGAACAATGTGTGCTCAGCACGAGTGAAGTGCTGAATGCTTCCTGACTTTGATAAAATCAGAATCATGGTCTGGTGCAATAAATGAGCAGGTGAGGAGCTTTCAGTGCAAGAGCTAAAAAACCACAAACACCCCCCACCCCCCATAAAGAATAATATATTTTAAAAAACCAAGAACGCAGTGCTGATTCTTCTGTTTTCCCTCTTTTATTTCTCAAGTAAGATATGATAGATCTAAAAAAGCAGAAATACTGAAGCTCAGTGCCTCATCTTCTGGTTTAAGGGACATCAGTGTCTGATGTGCACCATGCTTCCACAGCCCTTAGGTACCAAAACACAAGCTTTAGATGTCAAAGAACATGTCAAACTTTTCAGTGCTGCCCCGACGGGGAACCTACCCCAATATACTTGAAACTGACAACTGGTCTGAAGATGAAATGCTTTAAGTATGAAATTATAGTTCTGCATCTGAACTCTTAAGGGGCAAGGTCTACTCTATCAACTAATCGGAAATAGATGTTAGATACTGATTTTAGCTTAGTACAGTGTTGGGGGATAGGAACGCGCCTCAGGAGCAAATAAACGACTGCACCTGGAAAAGTAAACTCATTCCTGTTTCTCCTTGAGATAAAGTAAATGCGGGCAACCGAGGGCCAGAAGCAAGTACTGAACACAAGAGACCACTTGCGCTCTCTGAGAAGTCTCTTAAGACAAAGCAAAACTTTCCCTTCCTCCCTCAAGGGCTTGTCAGAGAACGCTGCGGCCCCGCACCCGCCGCGAGGAGGAGCGGGATGAGCCCGGGCAGCCGCCCGCTGGCCCGCCATGGACACGGCTGTCCGCGCTAGGGAGCCGCCGGGGGAGAGCCTGGGCCGGGAGGTAGGCGGGAATATAGCGGGGAAGCGGCGGGAATACGGCAGGGAAGCGCTTTCCCCGCGGCCGAGCTTTCAATTCCGCCGCCGGCGGTGGCCGCCTGCCGTAAAGCGCGCGGCGCGGCGGAGGNCCTGGCGCCTCCTGAGCGGCGGGGCCGCCCCGCCGGAGCCCCCCCGGGAGCGGAGCGCGGCGGGGCCCTGCGCGGAGCTGGTACGTGAGTGACAGCGGGGACACGGCACCGGGGCGGCCCGAGCGGGAGCGCTCGTTCCCCCGGAGCGCGGCTAACAGGTGTCACACCCCGAACTCGAAGTCAGACTTTTTTTGGGGCTCTCGCGGCGGGGTGCTTTCCCGTCGAAGGCGAAGTTAATGTTTAGCAGGTCGAGGCCGTGTGCCTTGCGCAAGCAGCAGGCTGCTTCAAAGAACTTTCCAGGCTGTCTAGTTCACCTGGAAAATTATTTGTCGTGATTAACTCTGTTATGTGCCGAGGTGGGGTTTGCATTCCTGCCCTGAAGTTTTTTTCCTTTCTTGCTTCACAGTATGAAAACCCCTGGACCATCCCAAATATCCTGTCCATGGCGAGAATGGGTCTGGCGCCAGTTTTAGGCTATTTGATCGTTGAAGAGAATTTCAACGTTGCACTTGGTGTCTTTGTCCTGGCTGGCGTGACGGACCTGGTACGTCTGCACCAGTTTGGAAAAGGCTTTGGGGACAGTGGGCTCACGGTGATCCCATGGACATGCATTGAAACTTAGACTCCAGTGTAGAATAGAAGTGGATAAAACAGATTCATTTTTATATTTGTTGATTTCTAGGAATGCTGTATATATCCTTCGTGGTGTTGCAAAGGGAATTTGCAGGTGCCTAAAGGGGACTTTATGCTAATAGAGGAAAGGGGGAGGTCAGAGCTCCCTGACCAGCCCCAGGTGGGCATTGGCCACTCAATGCTTGTGCATCTGGTGGTCTGTTTTTGTGATACTTGTATCAGCTAAGAGCTATCACATTTTATCATAGTTAAACTCGCCGTTTTACCTGCTGTTAGTCATTAAATATCTCTGTAACAGTAGTGTACACGAGCAATTTTGGTTCATACTCTTCTAAAAGAGAGCTATTGGATTTTGGTTTTCCTAGCTGGACGGATTTATTGCACGGAACTGGGCTAATCAGAAATCAGCACTGGGAAGTGCTCTCGATCCCCTGGCGGATAAAATTCTCATCAGCGTGCTCTACGTGAGCTTAACTTGTGCAAACCTTATCCCAGGTGAGGAAATGGCAGTTGTGTGTACTAAATAAGGTGAAGAAGGTCAGTTTATGTGTAGCAACATTTCTCGTGTTTCTAGAAGGAAAGCTGTGTATCTCTGGGAGCTCTTACTTTGCCAGTTGCTCTTTGCTCCTATTAAATCCTTCCCAAAGGACCCTACAGAAAGCAAGTGCTGCCGCATACTTAAACAACTGGCAGGCACTGCTATTTTTAAATGCACTTTCTTTAAAGCAAAAATAGTTAGTAGCTATATAAAAATTGTTTTTCAAGGACTGGATTGTTTTAAGACTTCAGCTTAAACCCTTTCAGGAGTCGTGTTAAACATCCTCAGTGATGCCTAGAACTCATTCAGGAGAATTTGGGAGTGGTTCTTTTGTCTTGCTTCATATTTTCTGCTCTTTTGGTTGTGTTTTACTTTTAATCACGGACACCATTTTTCACTGGCTGGTGTTGGCTTGATCTTCCAGTTCCACTGACTTCCATGATTATCCTGCGGGATGCGGCGCTCATTGCTGCTGTTTTTTACGTGCGATACAAAACTCTTTCTCCACCGGTGAGTGCACATGGAGTCATATTAATTAAAAACATGGAATCATAACAAAAAAGTAAATTAATAAGCTTTTAGCAAAGCTGTGGCCAAGAGATTTTTCATCTTGAGACTTGATGGTTACAAGATGTAATGCTTGTTCTTTTGCCAGATCGATTTCTGAGCAGGGCAGTGTTTCATAAAATACATTTTCTAAAGATAAGTCAGAGCTACTGATAACCTTTTTCCTGTGTGTAATGTGTAATTAATCTCACAAAAGAGCAGTGCAGTTCTTTAGTGCTACAGTTGCCTTTTCTGTATCATGTGAACAGGTATATCAAATTGAATGTACGAGGATTGCATTTTTTTTTCCTCTTTTCTCCCCCAACAGAGAACACTGAGCAGGTATTTTAACCCCTGTTACGCTACTGCACAATTAAAACCAACATTCATTAGCAAGGTAAGAGCAGTAACTCATTACAAAAGATAACTCCTCAGTACTTGGGGCGTTGTGTGGTTTGGAGGGTGGGGATAATTTACCACTACTGCTGAGTACAGTTTGGAATTAGTGCAACTAATTTGGAGGAAATTGACATAGATCCTGAAAGGCTTTCAACTGTACTCTGTCAAAGCACATGCTATTTTTGAGAGTGTAAAATGCTTCATTAAAGGAGATTTTAAAAAATCTCTTTATGTAGACTAATCCTTAAAGCAGTAATAAAGGTGTGTGTTGGTATTCCTTGCACCGTACTTCTTCATGTTTCTCACAATTCCTCTTTTGCCTTTTTCAGATGAACACCGCAGTTCAGCTGATTTTGGTGGCAGCTTCTTTAGCAGCTCCTGTTTTCAATTATGTGGACAGCATATATCTGCAGACATTATGGTAACTAATATCTTAGGTTTTTTTTCCCCAGATAATTTAATGTGCTTGTAAAGAAACTGGTAATTGAGATTAATTTGTGTGGAACAAAAAAAAACTGTGCCCAGAAGATGTAATAAGCCCATATGCCTGAATATTTACACCTTTAGTATGAAATGACATCAGAATTAGATATTTATTGGTGCTTAATTTACTATACAAGCAAAAAGTGGTCCCATGAAACTAGTTCAGATCCAGGAATAATAGATTAGAAACAAGTCTTTGGGATAGACATGGTACACAGTCAAAACATAAATTAGATCAATGGAGAAGAAAGGAGCAGGAAGAAAGGCTGTGTGGATTCCTCATTTGTTCATGCCATAAGTGTTCCTGAAAAAGCAACCTTGGGATCAGTAAAAATAGTAGCCATTCTTATTTTTGCTTTATACTGTACCTGCTGTCTCAAAATCCAGCTTTCTGCAGCCTCTTCGAAAAGCACGTGGAGAAATGGTGATTCCTGCTAGACTCTGGGAAGGAAGGGGAGGGATGGAATGAGAACAGGCATGTAGGAGCTTGCCTCCTTAAGTAATGCTGTTCCTTTCACTGTCACTGGTGATCTGAACTGATGTGAGTCTGAACTGCAGCTGGCTCCAGGTGTTACAAGTGCAGGTATTTTTCCTGAGCTGTTAGGTAAGAGTTGAGAACAAAGAGTCCTGAACAGCAGATGCCAGAATTACTTAGTAACCTAAAGTAGTGCAAAATCCAGTGTTACTTGTCTTCTAGGGAAAAAAACCCCAAATAAACCAAAACCACCAACCCAAACCAAGAAGCCTTTAAGGAACTATGAATGAACCTTGATCTTAACAGTCTGTGGTTTTTCATCCTGGTTGTAAAACAAGATCTGGAATTGCATCTGGGTGTAATTTGCCGGGGTGCTCTGGGAATACTCTCAGAAACTCCCTGGCCTCCTCCCAGGGAGGGCGGGGGGGAACAGAGGGGCAGGCAGGGGTGTAGCAGTGACTCCCATCTCAGGGGTGGTGTCAGCCTTTCACACAGATGAGCACTGCTAATTTAGGAATAACTGTGGTCTGGGAAGGAAACAAAAGGTGCTGAAGCATGAACGGAACTTGGTGAAAATGGTAAGTTCAAGTCTTGAGTGGTTTGGATGCTCCCTCTTCAACACTATCAAGGAATAGTTTCTTTTATCTGTCAATTCTCAAGCTGGTAAAAGTTATGTAGGCTGCAAATGCTGAATCTTTTGTTTCCCCTTCTCTAAAACAAGTGCTAGTGTGGTGAAAATTTGTCCTAGCATGCAGTTCCACTGAAGCATGCTGCTTACCACTGGATGGCAGATCCTTTGTTTATCTAATCCTCCCCTTAGCACTGAATTTCAGCTTATAAACTGTAAGCTGCATTTTTGTGGAGCGTGGTTCTTGACTCTGTAGTTAAAAACAGATGCTAAAAAAAAAAACAAACCACTTTTTATGTTGTCTGTAGACCCACATGACTTACAGGAACTCTCTTCCCCAAAGGTGCATCACAGCTTTCACAACGGTGACATCTGCCTACAGCTATTACTACTATGGCAGAAAAACTGTCCAGGTGATCAAGAACAAATGAAGTGGTGCAGGTGATAAAAAATGAAGTGTTCCTGGAAGGGCAGGAAGATGCTGTGCCCCCAGAGGTGGTGGTATTGAAGCTGAGTTTTGGATCAAAGCACTCTTTGTTTTTCTGCTTAAACCATGGCGTCACAATGAAGTGAAATTTGAACATGTACTGTGTATATATGTAGAGACTTTTCAATGTATTTTTAATTTTCTTTAAAAATGAGGTTGTTTACAAAAACAAATAAATAACATTCTTAAAAACACTGATGGCTTGTTGCTGCCATGTGCATTCTGAGTAATTTTATGCTGTTTTTGCAGTCAAGACACACACTTGGCACCAGATTTGTTTTGCCTTATTCATACCAGGCACTGAGTACACTGAGATCTGAGAAGAAAAAGCAATTACAAGAACAAATTTGTACCTCAACCTAAGTTAGTAAACCAGCACTGCTCATAGAACTTAATGACATAGCTCAGGTTGCAGCAGAAGAAAGCATATCATAGAGGGACAGAAATTCAAACCAGAGAGAAATTGTACTTCATATTCCATTTTCATATGGATAAGCCATGAAGAGTTCCTACTCTGCTCCCTTTTCTTTTAAAATATGAGCAATGGTGAACTACCCAAATGCATTTAAGTTTCTCATCCTATATATTCATTCCTAATGATTGAAAGAAACTCCTGTATCTCCAGATTCTTTAAAGCTTCTAAAGATGTTGTTTAATCCAAATACCACTGGCTAAAGAGGACATTTAAAATATTGTCCAAATGAATGGAGACAGTTGGAGAAACTTTTAGATGCGTTTGCTGTTAATTCTTCTGTACTTTGAGCTTCAAGAGGTACTCTGTGCTGCCCCCCACGCAAGGACAACTTGCTCTTTGTTCTCTACCTACAGAACAGAAGAAAGAACGAGGCAGAACAGGTCAGGTTGATCCTAAACTCACGTTTTTTTGAAGACATGATTTTTCTTTTTGTCATAAAAAAAGAGTGCAGCTATAAAGGGATTAAATGATTGAAATCGGGAGGTAAATCATACCACTGTAGTATTAGCAAAGAAAACTTTCTGTGGGCACCTCTTGAGAGCACACAGTCTCTTTTGTGACAGTATATGTTTGTATATGCAGAGCATTTTAATGCTTTTTTGAATTGAAACTTGTATAAAATAGTGCACAGAGAAAACACTTGATCTTTATTAGTACCTTTGTTTTAACTGGCCCGCGTTTTGTGGTCAACTCTGCATCTTTCAGCAAAGGATAAGGGGCAGAGCCTGTGGAAGTTTCCTTAAAGTACGTGAGTAGTGAAATGGACTATTTTTCGTGAAAAAACAGTTCAAAAAGTGGAGATTTATTGTACCCAGTCAGGCGATTGCTGTTAGATTCTGATTAATGTAGTTGGGGCTTGGCTGGGGGCTGTTTCTTTAGTTCTTCGATCAGACACCTTTCACCTATTGCATAAAATCGCCGTTCAGCGAGTACCAAGTTCAATGGACACTGAGTCGGTGGTACGTGCCCGCAGATTTGCGTTCGATAAACTACCTGTGGCTGCTGGGGCCGGTGCTCTCCGCGCTGCCGGGAGCGGGGTTGGGTGGCCACAAGCGGGGTTGGGTGGGCACAGCCGGCCCGCCGGGAGCGCGGTCCCGCTCATCCCCGCGGGAAGGCGCCGCGCGCGTTGCGGCGGGGACTGTCCCCGCGCGGCCGCCGTACCCCGGACACGCCCTACCTGCGATGGCGGCGCCCGAGCCGCCGCCGCCGCCGCCGCCCGAGGGCTGCAGGCCGCTGAGCGCGCTGCTGAGCGGCATCGCCCAGGCCGCCTTCCACGGCAACGCCGACATCACCGAGGAGCTGCTGCGCGGCCAGCTCTACCCCGAGGCGCCGCCGGAGGAGTTCCGCGCTCTGCGCGCCAAGATGGGCGGCCTCCTCCAGGTAGCGCGGCGCGGGCCCGGGGCGCTGCGGGGGGAAGGGGCCGCGGTCTGGGGGAAGCCGCTCCATCGGCCTCCCTCGCGCCGGGTGTCCGGCATCCTCTGCTCCGCGGGGCTCTGGGTGCCGCCGCAGCCGCGGGTGGTGCTGGTGCAGGACCCCGAGCACTGCCCTGCCCTGCCCTGCCCGGTCCGCGGTGACTCCTCCGGCTCCATCCCCGAGCGCGCACAGCCCGGTGCGGAGAACGGCCGAGACAGGATCCGAGGGAATGGCCTGAGGCTGTCAGGAGAGGTTTAGGTTGGATATCAGGAAAAGGTTTTCACTCAGAAGGAGGTTGGGCGCTGAACAGGCTCTCCAGGGCAGTGGTCACAGCACCAAGCCTGAGAGAGTTCAAGAAGCGTTTGGACAACGCTGTCAGGCACATGGTGTGACCCTTGGGGTGTTCTGTGCGGGGCCAGGAGCTGGACTTGATGATCCTTGTGGTTCCCTTCCAGCTCATCTCATTCTGTGATTCTGTGCCTCGGGTTCTCTGGCCACTCTTCCGGAGCCGGAGCAGGGGGAAAGGTGACATGGAAATAAGTACCTGTTACTTTCTGAGAAGAACTGCAGTTTTCTTGTAAAAAAATAGTGTTTTGGGGAAAGCACAACTAATTGTGAAGCAAGCCATTTTACTTAGACAGCAGATTCTGCTTTATGTGTAAGGGAGAAGATATTTTTCCCCGTAATGGAGCTTTTTGGTCTCCGTTCACAGTGAAAAGCATAGTGTAGCTCCCGGCAGCTCCATGTGGCTGAGGGAGCCTCCAGGTATTAAAACCTTGGATGGCCACTGCCACCTTGTGGGTAAATGCACGGCTGTTTGACCAGATTTATAAACCTGGTCGGTAGTTTTAAATATAATTGAGAGATTTGGAATTTGATGAGGATGATCTCACTCGCTTTCTGCTTTAATGAAGATTCTGTCGTTTATTTAACGATCAGATTCATATGAAGCCCTGAAAAGCCTGCAATGAAAGCTGAATCATAAAGACTGATTCTTGTAGGGCTCTCTGTTTTTGTCTGTGGGCTTTTTTCTTTCCCTTCTCTCAAAACACAACTTTCATTCAAGCACCACTGAGATGTCACATTCTGAACATGATGTTAATTCAGGCCCCAGAAGACACAAGGGGATTGAAGTTTTGTGGACATTCACCCACCCGTTGTTGTAAAACAGGCACAGAGCTTAGGAGGATGAGGATCTGTTGGGGAGAGGGCACCACATTCTCTGCGTGCTTCTTGAAGAGCCAAAACTGGCAGCAGTTGTGGTCTTTGAGGTCACTCACACCTTCCAACATAAATTAGCACCTCACTGTTATCAGGGAGGGTCTCGTGGTTTCCATGGCCACCTCTCATCTCCTGATGGGAGAAATTTCTGTGAAATAACTCAAGTTTGTGTAGTGCAGCTTTACAGCTGGAGTTTTGGGCTAAGCAGTGCACAAACTGCTTTGTGCAGGTGCAGCTTCATGTCGAGTGTGCGTGGATTTTGGGGGGCTTATTTCTAGTGGGTAACCTAAAGGAAGTGACACCTAAATCCTGTGGGTACTTTTAGGATCTCTGCTCTAGAGTATCCTAGAAGAACCCCTTAGCCTTCTGGTTATTTTGAGGACCGTCTTTCCTTCACACCTGCCGGTTTTGGGGAGGAAAGGTTGATATTAGGACTGTGCTTTGGAAGCAGGGAGGCTTAAACTTATTTTTTTCTTTTAGTATCTGCCTGACTTGAAACGTGGGGGGTTTTTTGTGTCACGCTGTATTTGCTGATAGCAGTGAACTTCAAAAGTGATCCTCTTACAACATCTTGGTTTTTGGACACACACACCTCTTGGGAGCTGGTGTCTCCTCAGCACCTGAAGAAGCAAAACTTACTGCAAGATCTGCCTGTTCCCTTCCTTGTCAATTGCCATATGAATTTCTGAGCATATTTATTCCAGTTTTGATAATTAATTGTGAAAAATCTGCATTATTAAAATTACGAAAGCTGGGGAAAAATACGTCTTTGTTACCTTTTTGTGGTTTTATTTTTTTCCTTCCTCCTCTGGGTGGTGGAGGAAGGGGAGCAAACAACAGGAAAACAACAAAGTCTGGAAGCAGGGAGATTCATTGCCCTTGTGATTTAGTTGCTGTAGTAGTTCATGTCTTCTAAGCAGTAAACATGGATCTGGAGCATAAATCAGCCTCTTGCTTTCACTGGAGCTGAGCATAAATAAGGTGAAGGACTTTCCAGTATGTTTCTGCATTCCACCTGTGCAAAGCATGGAGATGAATAAGTGCCATAAAAGTCTATCATATATACTGCAGCAATAAAATATTTAATTTTTTTCCTCCTGGATTATGTAGAGAGTAATCCTGGGTTTATGTTTATAAAAGATGTCATTATAATCTACTTCTTGCAGCTGTTTCCTTTGCTGCCCATCGATCTGCTGTACATGCATAGATCAGCTGACCTCTTTCTAAAATGCCAAATTTATTTGGTCATGAAATCATGTTTCTTTTTTAAATTTACTTTAAAAAAAAATCAGATTTTTTCTGTGGAATATCCTGGAAGGCAGAACAAAGCCCTAGGAAAGCTGGCCCTGGAGAACCAGACAATTTCAGTGTTGTTCTGTTAATTGTTTTTTGCCCTCTGCCTTCATCCTTCCCAGCCTTCTGTCCCTTAAGGCTGCAAAAACATTGAGAAATTGGGGGAGATCAGCTTTTGCAAATTCTCACCCCCCAGCTTTTTTGGGTTTTTCAAAGGGTAGCTCATCCTGATTAAAACACCAAATATGTCTGCTTCTTACATAAGTTTAATTTATGGTATTAGTCCACTGGTCATAGTTCCTTTCCGTGTGGAGTAATCCCACTGTTTTCCTTTTGGTGGCAGTAAGCTCTTGCGTTTACTGAACGGGATCCTTTGCTGCTGGGTTTAAAGTGTCCTCCTTCACTCTTCTGCTTTGGAACAAACTTTACATAGGCTAAAAAACAATAAAAAATTCAGCATGAGGAGTAGAAATATTTTATTATATTTCATTTATAAGTTGTTTTGGTTTGTTTGGGGCTTTTTTTTTACAAATACCGAGGAAGTTACCATCTATAATAAATATCCTGGTATGTGAATGGTAAAATATTAACCAGACTATATAAATAATATGTGGGAACCAAGAGGTTGATATCCAGCATATAAAGTGTGTTGTCCTTACAGATTGTCACCTTCCTGCTAGGGTGCCACCCTCCTGCGGCCCTTGCCCTATGAAGGTGCTGTTGTGACCTCAAGAGGGGTTTCCAAAGAATTTTTACCTCCATTTGAGAAGGAAGAGACTACTTGATGTTCATCACAGGGATCTGCCCTTACAGGAAAAGTCGGAGCAGAAAAACAGTTGTAAGGTTCACTCAGCTGTGGAGGATAAAGGCCTTTGCATCTTCAGCAGGATTTCTGCTAACAGGAACATTTCTGCTAACAATTTCTGCAACAATTTCTGCTAACTGGTGGGAAATAAATGACTTCTTGCATTTTCTAATAAGGGAAAAGAGTTGCCATTCTTCCCTCTCCTGGGATACCTTGTGATTCCTCAGATATGTGGGCTGGGTCATGAACTGTGGAGCACTTTGCAGTTGTTCAAGCTTCTGGAAGGTTGAGAGGGAGAACACCTTCAGTCTGAAGACTGAGATAAAATGATTTTGGAAGAGCTGATAGGAGAGATTGCTTGCTTACTGCCACTTAGATTTGCAATTGTGCCTGTGTCTACTAACTAAAAAGATAATCTTGTAAGCAAGCTCATTCTTCTTGATTCAGGAAAAAGAAAACAAGTACTGTGTCTCTGTAAGCTGCTTTCTACCCAAAATTGTGTCCTGTGTAGTGTTATACTTTTCACTCCATGAATGACTGGGCTTACAATGAATAATTCTATTTGTTATTGGGCTAGGTGAAAATGTATTAATAATTTTGCACAGAATTTTGGGAGGGAGGGAATGTCTGTAGTGTTATCATAGAACATACATGAGAAAATTATTGTTATCTGAATTGATGTTTGCCTGGAACAACTGAATAAAAATCCTAGCCTTTTTTTTTTTTTTTTTGATTTAGCAAAACACCACTATTACATAGCTCACTAATCTGAACACAGCTCAGTTGCCATCTCCCCGGTGTCTGGTGTTGCAGCATACATTTTCTCTTATAAACTCTAATCCAACAGTTACTGCTTCTTTTTTTTCTTTTTTTCCCCATTTTCAGCATTGTCTTAGGAGGGTAGAAAATGTAATGTTTACTGGAACTAGCACCTACTGTATTGCAGTGATGAAAATGTGCATGGACACTATCCCAAATCATTCCTACTGCTTTTAATGTGAGTTGGTTGGTTTTTAGGTTGGTATACGTGTGGTTGCTTCACAAGAGGACTGCCAAAGCTGGCAGCTCACATAAAGTTGAGGGGGGAAATACTTGGAAACAATGCAGTGGAAAGGAAGGTTGGGTGCAGAACACGGCAGGGTTGAAGAACATTGCCAGGAGTGATAAGATCAGTGCTCCACTGCCTGGAGCAGTAATTTGTTGCTTAGGTATGTCAGCTAGAAAGAACCATGTACCTGCATCATTAGGGATTTTTTAAATGACTTTTTTGTGATTTCTCAAGTTGCAGAAGTTGGGATTTGTGTTGCTAAAGCCTCTCACATTTGCAGTGTTGTTTCCACTATGATTCCTGAGGAGATGTGTAGGAGGTGGTGTTATTGCTGGTGGCTGTGGGATTTGGAGGTGATGGTGTTCTGCGCCACGAGCAGATCTCCATGAACTGGAGCATTGTTTAAACAGCGGGGTGTGAACAAGGAGTCTGTACATTACAAACCTCAACTACAACTGCAAATCCTCGAGGCAGGCAGAGACAGAAGGGCTCCCACCATTATGACGTGGTTCGTTTCATGAGCGGTGTTTTCTATAACACACGCGAGACAGAAAGGCTCGTTTCATTTGGGACTGAGAAGTGCTGCTATGCTGTAACTGTGCCACCTCAGTGAAAATGGCTTCCCTGTGGTTTAATGGTTTACCTGACCTTTTGTGGTGCTTTATTTTTTTTATTAAGGTTGGCTACGGAAACGTGGAAATTAAGAAATGTCATCAAACCTGCGTCACTGATCTCTAATAGGTGTGGTAGACTCTGTATTGCCCAAACAACAAGCAAATCTCTCTCTCTCTCTCTCTCTCTCCCCCACTAATTACAGTGTTGATTATATCTCTGCAAGCAGAGATCTGGTTGCTTTGTCCCAGTTGTGGAGGTTGGTGCTACCTATGTGTGTCTAGAGCAGGCAGGTCAGTACTGGCTCTTCTCATGTGTAATGTCTCTGCACTACCTCTTGATTTCAGAGTGCCCTACTGTGTTTTAAATCTGCTAAATGCCAGTTAATGGACTTCCAGAACAGCGTGCTGCTGAGAAAGTTGGATTCCCTGGTGGTGGCAGTGCTTCATGTCCTGCTGATTTCCGCTTTCCCATCCAAATGTGCGGTTTAGTTTGTTGCATTTGTAGCACTTCTGCAAGTAAGTAGCATCTTCATCAATAACAACAACGTTTCTCAAAAAAACCCCCCCAAACCCTACAGGTGTGATTACATAAGTTGCACATACATATGTGTGTGTCTGTGATCAGCACATTCTGTGTATACAGTCGTGCACAGAAAGGGAAGTGCATTGATTATGCTGAAATTCATTAGTTCAACCTGATCCCCACGGTGTTTCTCTTGACCTTAACCAGAGTCTACTCTGATTGAAGAACAGGGAGTCAGATCTTGCCTTTGAAGATCATTATTTCAAATTAAATGCTTCTGCTATACTTAATTAGTATTCATCAAACACATGCTCTATGGAATATATTTGAAAAGGGAGAAGGACTCCCTTAGGCTTCACAAGTAGTTTCATGCCTTTATTTCAGTAACACTGGGGCTCCATTCCCTATTCCCCAAAGTGTGTGGGAAATGCTGAAGAGGGTAATGAAGTTCAGTGCCATCATCTCAGCACTGGTGATTTTCTGGACTACTATGAGTTGTGTTTCCTTTTTTTAATGTGAACTCTGAAAAGGGGAGAACGTGAGTTATCTCATCTTCAGTTTGATACATAAAGACTAAAAGGAAAAGAAAGACTTCATGCAGAAATTATGTTCTTTATTATATGATACTCTAAAAATGATGTCTCTTGCAACTGGTGTGAAGGAAGATTAGTTCTTGCTCCAGGAGCCAACTGATGTTGTCAGTGAAGTAAAAATACTAATTTCAACCTTAATGATCTCATGAGGCTGCCACACAGCTGAGCAGATAATAGACTTCCTTCCTTCCTTCTTTCCTTCTTTCCTTCTTTCCTTCTTTCCTTCTTTCCTTCTTTCCTTCTTTCCTTCTTTCTTTTTCTTTCTTTCCTTCCTTCCTTCCTTCCTTCCTTCCTTCCTTCCTTCCTTCCTTCCTTCCATTCCNTTCCATTCCATTCCATTCCATTCCATTCCATTCCCATTCCATTCCATTCCATTCCATTCCATTCCATTCCCTTCCTTCCCTTCCTTTTCTTCTTTTTCTTTCTCTCTCTCTCTTTCTGTCCCAACAGAAAGAGTGGTTAACACGTGGAATAACACCCTACCAAAGATGCAGGAGCTGTAGTGCACGCTTGAGCCAGTGAAGTTCACAGCTAGTGTATGAAAAGGAAATTTGAATGACACTTACAACTCAACCTTTTTACAAGCTGAACATCTGAAATTTTTCATTCTTTATAACACTTAGCTACAATCTTGGCATGATGTAATTTCAATTTTTGACTGTGCTAGTGTGTAGCAACTGGATGCAGTATATACAACAACTTATTAGAAAAAAAATGCAGACAAGACCAAAAATTTTGTATGGTATGGCTAGAATCTACTTGTGTGGTTAGAGTTATTCCATTTTGAAGCTTGTGCTCTGGATTTCTTCCAGTCTGGTGACCAAATATGATGGAGCCTGAATTCTTCAGCGTTTGGATGACATTTGTTTTTTCAATAGTTTGTTTAATTAAAAAAAAAAAAAGAAAAAGAAAAAGCTTTAGTGGCACAAAATACCAGGCACTGCAGTTGTTACATGAAGTCTTTTTTCCTTGATGTTTTACTGCTTCAACCCAGTGGGACAGAAGTTGTCAGGTAAGAACATCTGACAGCTTGAGCTGCTGAGTGGCTCCTGTGTGTTTCCCCAGGAGCCTCCCTGGGCAGGCAGGATTAGCTGCAGCTTCCTTGGAGGGCTCCAAGGTCATCCATGGAGGATGATTTATTTTATAACAAGGTGAATTAAGTGACTTTATTTAAACGCAGGGCCTAAAATACTTAATTTTTAATTTTATAATTATAAATGTATGCTTTTACACTATGACTTTTTTTAAAAAGGATTTAATTTATGGAGTGAGTAAGAACTGAGTGGAACACTGATGGCCTCCATTGTGAAGGATTAAGGGTTCATTATTGGGAAAACCAAACTGGCTTGGTTGGTCTGTGGGCTTTGGTTTGTTGGTTTGTTTTTGTTGGGTTTGCTTTGGTTTGGCAGTGGGGGGGTTTTGTTTGTTTGTNATGACACTTACAACTCAACCTTTTTACAAGCTGAACATCTGAAATTTTTCATTCTTTATAACACTTAGCTACAATCTTGGCATGATGTAATTTCAATTTTTGACTGTGCTAGTGTGTAGCAACTGGATGCAGTATATACAACAACTTATTAGAAAAAAAATGCAGACAAGACCAAAAATTTTGTATGGTATGGCTAGAATCTACTTGTGTGGTTAGAGTTATTCCATTTTGAAGCTTGTGCTCTGGATTTCTTCCAGTCTGGTGACCAAATATGATGGAGCCTGAATTCTTCAGCGTTTGGATGACATTTGTTTTTTCAATAGTTTGTTTAATTAAAAAAAAAAAAAGAAAAAGAAAAAGCTTTAGTGGCACAAAATACCAGGCACTGCAGTTGTTACATGAAGTCTTTTTTCCTTGATGTTTTACTGCTTCAACCCAGTGGGACAGAAGTTGTCAGGTAAGAACATCTGACAGCTTGAGCTGCTGAGTGGCTCCTGTGTGTTTCCCCAGGAGCCTCCCTGGGCAGGCAGGATTAGCTGCAGCTTCCTTGGAGGGCTCCAAGGTCATCCATGGAGGATGATTTATTTTATAACAAGGTGAATTAAGTGACTTTATTTAAACGCAGGGCCTAAAATACTTAATTTTTAATTTTATAATTATAAATGTATGCTTTTACACTATGACTTTTTTAAAAAAGGATTTAATTTATGGAGTGAGTAAGAACTGAGTGGAACACTGATGGCCTCCATTGTGAAGGATTAAGGGTTCATTATTGGGAAAACCAAACTGGCTTGGTTGGTCTGTGGGCTTTGGTTTGTTGGTTTGTTTTTGTTGGGTTTGTTTTGGTTTGGCAGTGGGGGGGTTTTGTTTGTTTGTTTTGAAGGAGAGGCATTTTTGTTTGGTATTCTGAATACCTGAAGCTTAAGCACAGTAGTTTTCCATAATTGCGTACCATTGTTTTTACAAGTCCTATATGAGGAAACCAAATCTTCCTTTACTTACTTTATCCACCCAATGATTTAAAAGTTGGACTGTTTGAACAAAGTAAGTGGGACTTGCCTTTTTGTTTGTTTACGGTGCATGAGCACCTGGTTCTGGTTGATAGCCCAAGATCTAATTCAGAGTATTCTTTTATAAAGTTGGTAGTTTTAGCATTGTATAGCGAGCCTGGGACTCGTTCTCAGTTCCCAGTGGAGTTCAGTATCTGTTTATCTGTGCTTGAGGACTGCAAGTTTCATTTCTAAAGGTGACAGTGATCTTGGAATACATTCTTTTTAGCCCTCTAATTCTTTGGCCTATTCTACATTTACGTCTTTACAATGCTGGTTTATATGTGATGTTACGTAAGTAAAAATAGACTGCAACACTCTCATGAAAACAAGACATAAAATATACTATTCAGAGAAAATGTGAAATAATAGCTAACTTGTCCAAACAGTCCTTAGCCTTAAGTGTTTTTCTAACTATTTTTGAGGTATTTTTGTAATCGTGTCATTTTGCATATGTTAATATGTTTCCAAAAGCATGTTTTTTCACATCTCTCTCTCTTCCCTAACAATATAAAGTGGCAATACAAATATAGTTTGAGTGAATTCTGTGGGTTTTTTCCCAAATATGGTTAGATTTTTTTTCTGGTTGAGATGTTTTGGGATCTCTGCCAAAAGATTTCTACCTCAGCTTTGTGCGTAGTTTTTCCTTTCCTTTCTTTGCAGTCTCTCTGAACTGTGGTGCCAGGATTATGAAATATGTTTTGAAGATACATGCAGACACTGAAGTAGTATCTGTGTGAAAGGCAAGTAATCAACAGACATTTTTCCTCCTTGTCTGACATTTACACACGGCTTTGTTGTCTCTCCTCAGACTGTCACATCAGATGTGCTGTTCCCTCAGACTCTTTTTGCCTTTTCTCGTTCAAGAGTAGTTTTTATTCTCTTCTGACAAGCTGTTTGTGTAAGTACCTTTTAGTTTTACACAGTCACACATGGCAGAAATATTTTATGCATTTGGACTAGTTGTGATTCCTTTTATATTTTTTCATTTAGCTCAATTTTTACCTTTTTTTGAAGTGAGAAAACTATTTGTAGCTCCCTTGTTCTGTCAAAGAAAAAATGGTACATTTACGATTTACGTTTTCTTGGCAAGGAGAGTGGGTTTGTTCATTTTATGGCATGTCAGGAAATCTATAAAAAGTCTCATAATGAACAGAAAGCTCTAATGAAATTGTCCAGTTCATGTGGACAAATGGCAGGGAGTTTATTGAATATGGGTAGCCCCTGATTTGACTAAAAGACAAAGAAAAGCCACGGGAAAAATTAATGTAATTCTTTTTGATGCCATGGGTTGCAGTGTCTTGGAGCAATTGAGTGCTGAAGTTTCTAGCAGTTGAGGCCTAAAAATGTGAAATCTAAAAGCAGATTTTCAGCACCAAGCAGTCTTCACTGGCAGTGTCCCTGCAAGCTCTGCCAACCACAGTGGTGTGTGTGCAGCGAAGCACGTGGCCTGTGGAGGCACAGGGCTGTTGAGGAGTTCCTACAAGCTTGGGAAAACCTGATGGCTTGGCCAACTCTACTGAGAGGTGGACTTCAGCAGCCCAACCTGATGGAAAGAGAGAACTCCCCCTCTCTGGGATAATCAAAGCAGTCATTACTATTTAGTGGGATTCTGTTGGAGAATGCTTTGGTTCATGTCTTAGCTGTTTCATCCCATGTTTAGCTTTTTTTCCCCCCAAATGTTGATTACATTTAGTGCAAAGATAATTTTTGATACAGAGAATGGCAACTAAGTCTTCATGGGAAAGTGAGAGATGGTTTCTTCTGAGCTCCCTGCTTTGGCCTTTGTTCCTGATCAGGTGATGTTTTCCAGCAACAGGGATTTAGAGGGAGCTTTACAGTTGTGGCTCCTGTGCTGAAGAGTTTGACCTGCTGCTCCTTTCTCCTCGTAAAGCCTCAGCTGTTCACAGCCACCGTGGCTGCTGCTGGTTTGGGGAACATGTTTTATGTTTCACTGAGCTGACAGGAGGGAAAACCATTTTCCCTGTGCTGAAAGGAAGCCCTGGTGCCTGGGATCCTGAGAATGGAAGCTTCCCTCTCACCTGTCAGCTCTGTCAGCGTGTAACATGAGTTGTCAAAATAGGTGATGAAGGACCAGATGGCAGAGCACTGGTGCTTGCTTCCTGTGAAGCAGTGTAGTCTGTAAGCTTGTCTCCTTTCCTGGCTGATCCATTTGCTGCTCTGAAACACGTCTGCAGGGTTATGGGCTAAGGCAGGGATGTGTTCCCAGCCTGGGCCGGGAGTGCAGAAATCCTTCTCCTTCCAGGTAGGAAATGGGACTCCAGCTGCTGCTCAGAGTGGTCATAACAGGCAATACACAACAGTGCTGGGAAAGAAGGAAAGCAGAGACTGGAGTCAGAATTTGGCTCTAAAAGGGAGTAGATGGCAACAGTGGAGGGATGAGACTCATACAGTTCATGTTTTTCACTGCTAGAGCATCTCTGCTTTATGTCCAAATGCAAGCCAAGGGACAAATGAGCTGAGTTAACCATTAACTTTTAAGATGCAGACAATCAAGGTACTCTGAATATAAGTGGAAATTTAATTCATGATACTAATTCTGTTTCTGTGCTTGGTTCATAATAAAGCAAGTTTGTGCTGATTTCACTGACAGGATCACTGCTTGCAAAGGTCCAATAAGCTCTGCTAATGTCTGCACCATTACTGCACTCAGGGTAGGGCTACAACTTTTTTTTTCCATGTCTTCAAAATGTGAATGGCTCCAACTGCTATTTTTAACTCTCCTAAGTGAAATGAGATTAAATATGAAGCAATAGTCTGCAGCAGCAACTAGTTTTCTCAGAATGATTGTAGAAACCTGATAAACAGATCTCTTTTATTGTAAGAGAACAGGGGAGGAGAAGAAAAGGCTGAGCACGTGGTCTCCAAAGAGAACGACAGGCCATGTCACCAATTCCAGGACTGTCATTGTGTCTGTCTCTCTTCTCCTGCTTTTACTCCCTCCCTTGAATTTTTTTTTTAATTTACCATCTGGTAGTTTCTGTTTTATCTGGATTTCTTTCTGCCTTTTATTTTCCTCTCTGTCTTTAACAATAGTGCATTAAACGGCTTTCATCTGTTGAGGGTTCTTGCTTCTGAATCCAGCTCCTTCAGGAGGACTGAAGAAGAAACCATTTTAGACTGAATGATGTAACCTCTAAAGATTTGTATGTTCTTCAAGAAAACAGCTCCCTTCTGCTGAAGCAGAGTTCAGGGAGCACGTGTGTGCACAGTCATTTTGAAAGAGGTTGAACCTCTCAAACTTGTCTGTAATACAGTTGCATGTTTGAGAACTACTGGAAATGTGACATTTCTTTGCCTCCACCCCAACTGGCAAAATGCTTTCTAAACCACAGCAAAGAATTGGACTTGAGTGGGGAGAAAACTGATGGCAAAGTTTGGGATTTTTTGTCTTCGCTGCAATTCAGTAGAGTACAGGTCAGGTTGGACAATTTATATTTGTATTTTTAATTTCAGTATGTTTATATTTTTAATCCTCCTATTTCACCCTTGCAGTTGCAAGTATATCTGCTATTAATAGAACATTTCCTTATTTTTCCAAGTTTTTTCTCCCTCCAGCCTGTCCAACTTATCTTGTGCTCTCTGAGAAGCACTGAGAAGCACTTTCCATTGCCTTTTTTCTTGTATAACTCTTCCTCTTTCTATTTTAAATAATACAAGTGGTTTGAAAACTTACTCAGGAAGGAAGGGCTGGTGCTTTTTTTTATGTTTATTGCTCAAAATCCAAGCTTTTAGTATCTACTTATAATCTTGAGTCTGCAGGCATCGTTTGGATAACTACCTATTACTGATGTTATCCATGCGTGAGCTTGTTCTGTTTTTGTTATTATTGTTTATTCTTGTTTTGTAAGTGCTGTAAAGCCTAGACAGAGTAGGTCCAGACTGAGAAATCCTGATGATTCTCAGTTTTCCTTCAGCTAAAGATGTTTTTTGGGGTGGGGGAGCCACTTGTTAGAGCTCAGCCCAGCAGGTTTCCAGGAAGCGCGATGTGACCGCAGGAACACAGCTCAGGTTGCAGCTCCTCTGGTGGCTGCCTGTTCTCATCAGCCTTTCATCCTCCTGTGTCATCAAATGCATCTTCACACCACAGGAAAATGACACCTTCTGCAAATAAGTTTAGGAAGTGGTATTTTACGGTGGTGTGAGTTCCAACCAGTCATTTCTAGCAGCTGGACAGACTCATGGCAGGGGCAGGCTGCAGAAGAAGTGTTGTGGTCGCTTCACATGCTTTTTCTTTAAGATCTCTTTTGTGTTCATTTGTAAGCTAGGTTAAAAATAGCTGAGTATTCACTCCCCTGTGATTGAACTTTCAAGCAAAAAAATGTAATTTTAACAGAGAACATAGTTTGGTGAGCTTGGATGCAAAAAAAAAAAAGTTGGGGTTTAGGGGGTTTCTGCTCGATGGGAGCCTGGGAACTGTGGGGGAGAAAATGGAGGAGTCAGTCAAGAAACATGGAAGTGACCCGTTGAGAAAAGTTTTTTCCGTTCATGTGCACAATTGAGAAGTCTGTGTGGAATCAAGCTTAATAAGATCAGGAACACAGGAAGGATGTCATTTTGCCTGAAACCTCATCATCCACACACACATTTTTCCCATCTGCAGGAGCAATTTTTGTGGTGGTGTGTGTTGCGAGTCTTCCCATCCAAGAGGAAAGCTTAATGAAAATCAGAAGTCAAATTTTAAAATATTTACAAGTCTACTGAATGTCTGTTGACCTGGTGAGTGCCTCCTTGGCAAGGAATCAAAAGGTTGGAATAAAAAAATAGTTGTCGCAGAAGACCTGTTACATACTAGAAAAAAAGTAAGCTACAGGGTTTAAACAACTTAGGTATTATTAACCTCTTAATGGTTCACAGGTAGCTCTTTTCTCTTAGCAAACTTTTATTTCACTTTTAGCTGTGTGCTACAGCTCCATAAGAGGCAAATAAAAGTGATATTGGGACATGGTATGGAATGTGACTAAAAGAATTCGTGTGATCTCCCATGGATTAGATGAAGACTTAAAGATGAGTTAAAGTCTCTCTACTTTGTTTTAGAAATATGAAATGTATTAAGGTCAGTTGTGCTTTCTGACTTAGAAATTTGTGAGGGGTGTAGAAGCCTTTAGTTTTGGGGTTTCTTTTCCCCAAAGATGGATCACCATTTCCAAGTGCAGACAGGCTGCAGGCTGTTGTATCTAATTTTGTCTTAATTCTGATTCTCAGGAGAGCTCTTGGACCGTAATAAACAGTGTTTGTGAGGCACAACCTACCAACTAGCTGAAAACCTCCACTGTCTCCAGAAACGTGGGAAAGTCTTCTGGACTTATATCCAGGGAACATCTGTGGGAACAGCTCATTTATTACAGGGCTGGATATCTCAGCAGCCCTTGGGAGAGTCTGGCTAGGACACACTTACACAGGAAGACCCAGAAACCACAGGGTTGGGAAGATGTTGGATTCTTCCTGTCAGAAGCTGCTCTTTGCAGAGGAACATGCTGAGCTGACTCTGACAAATTGCAGTGTCACCAGCACTCGTGTGCTGTTCTGAGCTGCTTCTCTTCCCCTGCAGGCAGCCCCTGTTTCCCCCAAATCCGGAAGAGGTTTTCTTCTGAGGTTGAGAAATGAGATACACGTTGGTGTTACCCAGAATGGGCTTTGTGTGATGAAGATGTTTGGCTGAGCAGGGTTCCTTGGCATGGTCCTCCTGTCTGCAGCTGCTTCCACATCTCCCTGCATGCATTCCTGGGGTCTGAGAAATGGCTTTCAAAGTTATATTTCTAAAAGCACGTGAATGACAAGGGCTGTGATGCAGGAATAGCCTCTTACCCCACCTCCCAAAAGCCTGAGGAGGCGAGTTCAGTAGCACGGTCCGTGGCACTGAATTGTTTGTTTCTGTGAGCTTGGGATTTCTTTGTGCCACAGGCTGGCAGCAGCCTGCAATTCTGAGGGTCATCTGGAGGAAATGCCTCCACATGCTGGCATGTCCAGCTCTTAGAGCTCTTCTGTAGATGGTTGACAAGTCATGTTTTATTTCTGAGAATTAAATGTGTTCTTTTTCCCCCAGTGGGTTTTACCAATTGTCATTTCTCACTAGTACTGCATGCTTGTCAGGCTTTTTTTCTCAGAAGAGATAATGAATTTAAGTCTGTTTTCCTGTTCTGTGTACCAGGGCACATGTCTGATGGATCTAATTAAGCTAATACAAAACTCTCCAGATTATCAAATATTGTTTCATTAAGGAAATGGTATTTGAAGTCATATTTTTATTGGCTGAATTGTATTTGAAGACATAGTGGGTATGTGTTGAAGGAGAACACAAGGAGAATTCGGTATGACCAAAACTGTTTCTTGCTGTTCAAAAGCATCTGCTCAGCCTCTGGAAAGGAAAGTGTTGCCAGTCACTTGAGGGCAGGATTTGTGTGCTTGTAATATGACATGCTGTTCATAAGCTGTGCTTTCTAGGAGGGAAAAGAAAAAGTGTGTTTTATCAAATCTCAAAATACATAATGTGAGGAAACTTTTAATATCTAATGGTGTTGTCTTACAGACTCTACTTTTGAAATAGGCTTTTTTGGCTTAGACATTTAAGGTAATAGTCATAGTAAAGTTAATTTACATTTTGCTCTGGCATAGAACAGCTGTGATTCTGTACATTCTTCGAGAACTTTTCTGCTTTTTGTTAGTTGAAGATTTTTATGTTGAAACGGTGAATTACTTGTGATTACCAACAAAAACTGAAATTAGCTGAGAATATAAAGTCTCTATAACATAATGAGGTGTCACTAACAGTACAGTGACTCGAGGTATGGCAATTATTCTGCACTTTAAGGTCTGTCTGGACTAAGTAATTGGCATTAATAAGATGTATCACTCTAGAACCAAGGCTGACAGTGATTCATCTGTAGGAGCAGATGGATAGAACAGGTCGCAATTCCTTTAAGTTCTGAGAATTTTCCAGTTAGGATGCTAAACTGTGCATGTGTTGTTTATTCCAGCAGTGAAACAATCTTCACCATGGCAGTGGGAGCTGAACAACAGCTGGTCATTGTCCTGGTGGTGATAAATGCTCATCTGAAGCTCCTAGGGTTTAATAGCATGAGAGGGAGACTTACAATCAGATATATTTTATGTGTCTCTAGTTATAAGCACAGAAGAACCACTCATGTTCCAACTATAAATCAATCCTTAGAAATATCAATAAGATGTATCTACTATAATTTGATATTCTGTGTAATAAATGAGCATTGTTAAAAGTAATAGAAAAAATTGTTGGTAATGCTATGCAGAGTATGACTGGAAATATAATTTTTTTGCCAAGATAAATTAAAACATTTCCTCAAGCTTAAAAGAAGTCTGAACTGAGTCCCTTCATATAAGAAATGGAGCAGAACTACATTTGTTTAAAGAATGAATTGTGTACATGTTCATGCAACAAGAGACAGAGAAGATCAGCAAAGACTTTAAATGTTCTTTCATTTTTTGTCCACAGTGAAATGTTTCCAAGTTAAGATGAAGAAGAATACTAAAATGAGTTACTGTTCTTATGTGACTTGAAAATCAGTATAGCCAGTGGGATTTGTTGAGGAATTTCAAAGAAAATATGTCTCCATTAATTGATATCTTCGTGCAGCTGTACCAGAATATAACTCAATGATTGTTTGTACCCACTTCTAGTTAATTTTTTTTGAAGGAATTTTTAAGTAGTAGTCATATTTCCAAGAAGAGAGAGATTCTGGTCTGAGTGATGGATTACAAGGCTGTATTATTTAAGGTATGCATTATCTGATAAATAACTCCACCAAAATTCAGTATACTTGTTACCTTTTGGATTCTTGGCTGTGTACAGTAAGTTTAAGAGTATAAAACCATCCATATTGTGTGTACACATGCACGTGTGTGTGTGAGGGAGGTATAAATGATTACTAATTATCATACATGGTTTCCTTCCTCTGGTTTTATGTGACACTGTTTTGGCAGCAAACTATATCAGGGTGCTTATAATACATAGAGGTGCAGAGTTTTTAAATGTAGCTCATACCAGACCTTAACTAATTGTCAAGCTCTTGATATTTTTTACCAAACAGCCAGGTTGACCTGTCCTGTATATGCTCTATAATATTGGTTTGTGTTCCATATGCTTAAAACTTCAAGTTTGGTCATAAGCTTCCTTGTCTGGATACATTTCAAAGTCACATTTATGTCACGTGTCAAGCACAATAAAGAACTTTGTGTCTGCAATTTTTTATCAGCTTAGAAGGGCACTGCCAGAAATCTTGCTGCATCTTGCAAAAAGGGTTGTTGTGAAGAGAGTGAGGTTAAAAAAAAAAAAATCGAGAGGATTACAGATGTGAAAAATTTGAAGTTATGAAATCAAGCCTAGAAAAGGGGTACCTAGTATCACCATGAGTCTGCATTAGGTTCACATGTAATGCAGATGGGCTGTTTTGCCATGACACCTTTGCTTCACTCAGTGCAGAGGACACAGTTTGTGTTCTTGGTTTCTGCACAGGAATAAAACAGAAGGCAATTTTCTGCACAGATGAACTGAGAAGAGAGTCTGCATCTGAACTTGATCTTGACAGGGCTTGCATAAGGTGCTGGGGTCTGTGCATGTTGATTCACCTCCACTCCTCTCCCCCCATTCACATAAACCAACACGGGAGATGTACACGAGCAGTAGCTGGTGTCACACAACACGCAAACACAGATGTAGTGATGTGAAGAATATTAAACCAGAAATACTCCGCACTGCTGTTAGTAGACAGTCCTGTTCGTGTAAGACGTGACTGTAGGAAAGGGCTGTAAGTCTGAATAGCTTTTCTTCTGAAAATAAAAAGAAGAGCTCTTTTCACTTCCAGCATAATGAGTTAGTACAGGATAATTACCTCTTAGGTTAAATATTTTCGATATAAAGCAAGCAATATGTACCAATATGTCAAATGCCCTATAGAAAAGGCAGAACGGTGCACCAGGCAGCTCAGATTTTATAATAAAATCACAGATGCTCCTATTAAGCTGGAACTTTAATACAGCCGAGGAAGAAGAACCTTAATACTTTACTCGTAGTGTTGATTGCCATTTCTTTCCTCAATCCCGTAACAGATGGCAGCTGATCTATTGTGAAAGCAAGGCAAGGCAGCTCATCGCTCGTAAAAAAACTACAAACACCTCAGTTTCTAGATAAGCACTGCCCAGTCTCGCAGACAAGCAATGTGCAGTGCCCAGTGTTTGTGTCCAGCCCAAAGCCACACGATGTCACCCCCCTGGCTAAAGGAATGAGGCTGTGGTTTCCCTGAATGCCTGGAGTGCAGCTGTAGCAGTACCATGTCAAGGAGGATTAAATCGAGGCAAATCCCAAGGACTGGCCGCACTTCACCTTGCTGTGCTCCGTGTCAGCGTGTGCTTGGAGGTGTTGTGTTCATTTTGGAGAAGTTGCATCCATTTTGTGTGAAAATGAAGCGAAAGCATCTGCTTGAAATGACGATGGGGAAGCTTAACCACAGTTTCCTCTCTCCACCTCCCATCCTTCCTTCGTGGCCATATATAGTAGCAGCTATTGCCACTTAGGCAATGCAAATGTAAGGCTGTGGGTTTATCAGTTTTGAAAAAAGAGATGGAAAAACTGGATGTCTATTAAAAAAGGGGTTTATAGGAATAATAATAATTTCTGTTGCTGCACAGGGGGGAGAAGTAAATGACCCCTTCCTATCTGCTGCAAAACACAAATAAAGTATTTAGCCTGACAAAGTCCACCAATGCTCTAAAAGAAGCCGCGGTTGCGTTTTTAAGGCTTTTGGAGCCATATAGATAGAATAATACAGATGAAAAAATGCAGTTGCATTTTGACTCTCCCTTGAAAGAGTCATGCTCTTGCTGCTGGTCAGCTGTGCTCAGCGCTGCAGGCCCTGCTTTACTGGTGCAGCATTTACCAGTTTTGCTTCCCTGTGTGTGGTGTGGAGGTGGCAGATGAAACTGTGGATGTTGCAATGAGCTGGGCTGTCCCTTCACTTGTTTCAGCCCAGGAGCATGCCTTGTTTGTGCCAGCATTCCTGTTTCCTGGCCCGTCAGAACAGCAGTGCAGTTCCAGACCTGACACAGTGTTCGTAGCAGTGTCCAGTAGGGAATGCCTGTGGCACAGTGGGCAGAGGGCCAGGAGACAGGGAGAAGCCTCCTTGCTATCCCGTACCAGTGCTGAATTCCCAAAGGTGCTCCCAGCTTGTTTCTGGATTGTACCAATCCACTCCCCTCCAGCTGCTGTGGGGCAGGAATCTGGGATAAGTAGTGGACACTTGCAAGTTGAGTTTTAATGAAAGGTGTCGGGGTATTTGCATAACCCAGATTTGTTTGTACAATCCCTTTAAGATCAAGTATTTGTCAAACCCTAAAGATGTGACCTTTTTGTCCTTGGTTAAGGAGTGTTTTTGAGCAAGCATTTCCTTTTTGCTCTCTTTATTTTCCTACAGTCAATTGCTTCAGCGGACATGGATTTGAATCAGCTGGAAGCTTTCCTCACTGCCCAAACCAAAAAACAAGGTGGCATCACATCAGATCAGGCTGCAGTCATTGCGAAATTTTGGAAGAACCACCGGACTCATATCCACGAGAGCCTGATCAATCAGAGCCGCTGGGATAATGTCTTGAAAAACATGAACTGGCGAGTGGACCTGAAGTCACAGTTGAGGCACATTGATCAGATAAACACTCCTGTTGCAATAGTTGAAATGGAACTGGGAAAAAATGGGCAGGTAAGCTTCTTTTTGCAAAATACGTAAACCTGATGTAGCTACATATGCCCTGAGGCATATAACCCATTGCTGAATTCACTGCATGCAAACCAAGCTGGCTGATTTGTCACCACTGGGCCTTTAATGGACTTGAAATTGTGGTCCATCTTTGGATACAAAGAAACATTCTGGGTGGTCAATGCAACTTTTGCTTTTTTTTTTTTCATATCTTCATATATGTACTGTCAGCTCTCTTTACATTAAGCTTGAAAAATCAGAGGATGTAGAAGTCAAACATTATCTTATAATTCTGTTCGTATTCCATGCACTGCAAAGTCGATTAGTCTTTTTTTTTTTAATCCAACGCTAAAATTAGTTAAAATATGCAAAGTAGGAGCTGAAAAAGAGTAAAGTTCACAAATAACATTTTTAGAACAAGTGAAGGGAAAGACTCCTTTTTATTTTACATAACAGCCATTCTTATGTTAGAAGTACATCCTTATTACCTGTCACATTATGCAATCTGGCCTCATCTGCCTAAAAGATATCCATATACATAGCTCTATCAGTGCTGAACACTGCCTTCTTGTTTTAGTCTTCATAGTGCATAGGAATGTACAGCTAAAGGCAGAGCTTCCCATCCTCACTTCTACTATAATTTTCTAACAGGAAATGTGTTTCAATTTGGCATCTTTTCTCTCTGCAATGTTTTAGAAAAGTTTTAAACCTCATTTCTTAGCAGTAGCTGCTGCAAATCGTGCCATGAGCTAATTTGGGCATTTTGATGTTAATAGTTAACATTTAGCAAGTTTCCATGTATTTCATAATAATTTTAATAGGGAGAGTTGGAGTCATCCTATTAGTTCACTTTTCTTTGGAGTCAGTGAAAGCTGATCCTTCCTGAGCCTTCCCCTCGTGGATCTCTGCAGTGACCAGTACAATAATGGTGTGTGGCTTTAGGTTTTTTCCTGACCTCAAAGAAGTGGAGTTCTCTGCTCAGGATCTTGAGACTGGAAATGATTATGTTCTATTAGTAGCAAATGGAGAAAGGTTGTTTTGAATAAAAAGGTTACAGGGAGCACATTATAATGAGTACATTGAGTACATTAGTGAGCAAATGGGAGAAATACCTACATTCATTAAAAAATGCATCCTTAACTCGGAATCGCTGCTGTGTTTCATAAGGGGATTATGTAGTTAGTGACTCCTGTTTCAGAACTGTTTTTTCCCCCAGCAATGGATTTTTACAGTAACATCAATCAGCAAGTACATTTATATTTCTTCCACCCTGTGCAGAGAGTCAAGGGATGTGAACATGGAGGAAGAATACACGTTTCTGAGACACTGTAATGTCTCTTACCAAAGAGCCCCACAGCAAAATCAAAATGAATTATTTTAGCAATGCCTCTTCATGCCGCACAGGGAAGTGGTTGTGTGAATGCATTTTTGGAACTGCCATCAAACACAACTTTTGCCTCCTTTCCTGAGGACAGCAGTGAGCTGTGGCAAGCCTGACACTTGGTGTGAGTTAAACTGGTACTTACTGATACAACCATGGGGTAACTAGCATTGTCACCGCTTGAGTCAAGGTACATTTATTCTAAGGAGCTCTGGTTTCACACAGCCTTTAGCTTTGGATTAAACACATTCTCTGCTGTAAATCTTTGGGTTGAGGCACTCTGCATCAAGCTGCATGCTCCTGTGATGGGATGAGGTTTGGGAACCCCACAGGTGTTTGGGGACCTCCTGGAAAGATTGGTCACAGAGACTCCTGCTGGAAGTTGAACGAGTTGTTGTTGCACACTGGATCCAGCCCACTAACTTGACGCTGTCATGTTTTATAGTCTTTATAAATATTTTTACTTTATTGTTAGTACATCTGTTCTAACTAACAAGTTTTGTAGAACATCAAATACAGATATACTGGTACCTTTCTTAGATTTAGCAGAGAACATATTTTCTAAAAAGTTGTCAGCCATAGATGGGATTTGATGAATAATGAAGATCTGGCTTTGAAGAAGAAAGCTGGCTGATGATTCAGGAATAAATTATTCACAACAGACTGTTTTCATTTGGACACATGATAACAGGGGAGTATACAAATGCACTGATATGTAATGAATTGACATGAATATTTCATGGTTCAACAGAAACAAAGAAATGCTCTGTAGAAAATGTACCTTTCCAGAAGTCACTCTGATTCTTCTCAGTGTCTCTGGGTTGGATGTAGATCTCTGCTCAGCAGAAGGCCAGGTGGAGCATCTGCTCCTGCTTCAATAAATGACTTGGCTTCCTGCCTTCCTTCTCTGAATTTTAGTCAGTCAGTTCTTTCATGATGGGAAGACTCTGTGTGTGAGACCTGATGTGGTTGGGAATGGGGAATTGGAAGTGACTGGTTCATAAATGCCACTAGACCGAGTTTACATGAAGTTTGTCTTTTTTTTTAGTGTTTTCTGACTGGAGAGAGATATTTCTGGGTTTGAGAATCTATCACAACTTGCATGCATTAATTCTTGCTAGCTTTGCCATTATTGCTAACAGAAATAAATTAACCCTTTTCTCTAAGTGCTCTTAAAAACACTTCTAATGAGAAACACTTGAATATACCATGCTCCAAACTCTGAAAAATTTGATTCGGGATCTGTAACTTGGAGTTTGAACTCTTCTTCAGTAAAGATTTTACAGCAACATTAAAAGTTTCCTTTCTGCTGGTGGTGTAGTCTTTATAGATCCTGATTCCAGGCAGATGAACATGCTAGCCATGAAGTGCTCAGCTTTGAAAGCCCATTTTCTTTAACAATATGACTAAAAATAAAATTATAAAGCAGTTGCACTTTAGCCTCCATTTGCCTTCATCTTGTGATATTTAGTGCTCATCACTGCTGGTACATTTTTCCTTTTGAACAGCCCATCATTTCTTTAGCACAATGGTTTTATCCTCTTGGGTTTTTTATCTACCTTGCTGGCTTTCTCTTAAGACTGTAGCTACCTGCCCCTTTCTTTATGTCCTTTTTTATTGTGTTCTCCCTCTCTGAGCATGTCTGTAAAGCTCTTTTGGCATGAAATTTCAGCCAGACATGAATCTGCCTGGAAGGACAGCAGAGTGAGCTGGAGCATCCTCCTCATGCTCTTCCTGCCCCTCTGCATCAGCACTGCTCCACACCGTGGGCAGCCACTGCTGTGCAGTGTTGGCTTACCTGCACATTTCAGTCACAGATTTATACCTGACCTTGCCATTGATAGAAAATTAATGCATTGGTTTTGCACCATGGCTTGGCACTAAGATTATATTTAAACTTGTTTTCTGGGCTTTGTCATGTTATTTTCCTCATGAGGTGTGCCTCTCCCCTGGGGCTGTGTTCTTCCTGTGGGCTGATTTGCCAATAAGTTTTACTTTCTTGCAGCATTATATATTTTGCAGTTTAATATGTGAGACTGATCAGATATTACAGATTAGCTGAGAATTTGTTCTTGGTTTTTTTGCTTTAACTTATTTACTGAATGGGTATTTCCACATGCATTTCTTTTCAGTGTTTAAGATACCAATAATCCATGTAATATCACTTCTGTTGGGACTCTGTTGGATCTTAAAGCATGTTTTATGATCCAAGAGTATTTTCTGCCCTGGTTTAACATGAAGCTGGGATTCTACTGCAGGAATCTTCCCAGAAAGACCTGAGGTAGTTGCATCAGGATTATGGATTAGAGGGTTTTTTCCCCAAAACATTGTATATCTCTTCTTTTTCCTTTTCTAAAAGCTTCTACCTGACAGAGGTGTCATAACAGTTAATGATATACAGCAGGTAAATGCCACAATGTAGCAAATACCAAAAGCTACAGACACGGTAAGAATTTAGGATCATTTCTTTCAAAGTTAAGGGCAAACAGCAGCCTTTCATTCCATATACTTCTGGTCTGAAATCACCTGGGATGTGTATCTTCACAAAAGACAAGTATTTTTCTTTGAAGAACAGGCAAGCATTAGGAATAGACTTTTGAGTGAAAGTCTAATATTTTAGACTTATGACTGTATTTTGATTGTCACTTTAAACTCTCCCCAGTGAGCTAAAATACTTTCTGATGAAAGGACTTGCTAGGTGAAGTGCACCTTTGCCAGTGCAACAGCATCCTAGATGCTGAAAAAGTCGAAACTGGCAGTTTACCTGGTGTCTGCTAATGGCTGGGTCCAGACCCTGGTAATTCAGGGAAAATGAATTATAATAAGTAATAATATTAACAACAACAATAAAAAACAACAATAATAATAACAATAATAATATTAACAATAATAATAATAATAATGTGTGGAAAGAATTCATAGGCAGTATAGACAATTGTCATGTGCTATACGTAGGAGGTAAAATGCTACCAGTATTTTGTAGGTCTGGAGCTTGACATTTCATCAAGTTTTGGTCGCAGTGGCTGTAAAGATTTAATTAATGTTTTGGGAAGGAGTGAAGTAGGTCTCAAAGTCAACTTCTGGGAGATTAAATTTTTTTTCTGACTTGTTAATTATGTCTATGCTACACAAATCTAGGCTGAAATTTCTATCATCTGTGCTATAAACAAATTATTTATAGCATTCACACATGAACATGCTTTCACGGTGTAAGAAAAAAATGTTAGAATTTATCTTCTGTAAATCTCATTCCCTTGCTAGGAGTATGGACTGAACGCTGCTGAGGATGTGGTGGAGTTTTGTGCATTTTTCTAAGCCAGGGACTCCTGGCTTTTGTCAGCTCCAGTTATGCCCAGCAATAGCTGTCAGTGCTCCAGAAGAGGTCAGAGCAAGAGAACATCAGGAGTGAACTCATGCCATAGGGAGGAAGGATTATGGCTGCGCCTGCTTTTGCCTCTGTGTGACTCCAGGTCAGGCTGCTTCAGAGATATCGCTGAAAATAGCCCCAGATAATGGATCTCCAGTCTTTTTTATGTAGGATCTGTTTGAAAAGGCAGATTGCTTTTTGTAGGATATCAGTGTGGGCAAAGCGATGCATGGGGAGATGAAAAGCAGCTCCAGGTACCCAAACCAAAATAAAGCCAGCCTGGCCTGCAAAGAGGAAGGAAAAGCAACCACCAAACCATTTTTCCTTTCCAGCCATAATCTGTCTTAATCTTTGTAGCTATTAACATCATCAGAAATGATGTTCCAGTCAAAAATTGGAAAGCACAGGCATTTAGAAGCCAAATTAATCAACTTATCCCGAATGGGCTTAATATTTTTATGTGATTAAAATGATAGAATCTGGTAAGTAGAAGTCAGTTGGAAAAAAATCACCTTTGTGGCCAAGCCACATGTAATCATTTGAGCTTTTGTTCACCTTGGAAATTTATGAGCTGGAGAGAACAGTTACATAAGGGCAGTACAGTGCAAAAGCAAATAAAAATTGGAGAGGGCACCAGGTCACTCGGCACAGAGGAAACTGGAGCACAGTTGACTGACTTAACTCAGTTATTTACTTAATCCTCTACATGGTACTCTCTGTAGTCCTTTGCTTCGACAGGTCAATTTTTGTCACCTTCTTCTCAGAGTGAAGAGAAATTTGGGGAACAAGAAGAGAATTTTGTTATTTGTGGCTCTTGGGATGTGGAAGTGTAATATGTATGTTAAGGAGATAAGGGCATTAAATGGAGGTATTAAATAACTGTCCGACTCCAACTGTCACTTCTCCACTGGATATATTTGGCAGTATTTTTTACCTCATCTGTTCATCCTATACAAAGCAAGGATATTCTACAGTAAGTAGTGCTAACAGTTTCCATCCTGGTTTATTTGTGCCCTGTATATACGGATGTGCAAGTGCACACATACTCATATATTCCCTGTCTTTACCCTTGGACTGGATTGGCTGAAGTAATTAAGTAGAATAATTTAACTGAGATATAAGTACTTTTGATTGTAGCTGAGCTCAGGGTATTACAGGGAAAATTCTGCATTAATTGAAGGTGAGCTATATGAAGGCAGCAGTGAAGCCCATTTACTGCCTTTCATCTGTCTAAATTCAGACTCAGTCCTGGACCCTTGAAATTTTTTACCTTCTCAAGCCTTGCACATTATGGCAGGGGACTTGCCATCTGTTTTGTATGATCTCAATGATATCAACAAATACTTTGCAATCTAACATCAATCTGGCATTCACATGCAGCAATTAAGTGTGGGATAGCTTTGATCAAATGTCCTCCAGAGCATCTCTTGCAGCCTTGAGAAACAGATGGCAACAAGGCTGGGACAGGGGCAGCTGGGGTCAACAGACCTGGCTGTTGAAAATTGTCCCAGCAAAAGTGTTTCACCACATACCTTCTCTTGGAGTTGGCTCTACAGGGTCAGAGACCATAAATTGCATCTCCCCCATCACCAAAGGAATTGTTGTGTTTGAGGCAGGTTGGCAGAGCAGTTTCTATGTGACACTTGCACTACTGTTGTATAAATAATCACAGGCAGTCCCAAGGTCTGTGCAGTTCCCCACCACCATGGACTTGGACCTGTGTGGAGAATGCCTGCAAACATACAGATTAAAGCATTGCATTTGCACAGAATGCCACGTGCAGACTGGCACCGTTTGGCTGCATGACCTCGCAGCAAAACTCGTCTATAATTGAGGTGAGATGTAGTTGAAGGACTGAAAATTATAATCTGCACTAGCCAAAAGTTTTGCATGATTCTCAAAAAAAAAGTTTTAAAAGGGGAAATTTTCTTTGCTGGAGAACCTGCGTACAGCAAATCGAAGCCTCTTTGCATCTTGGCTCTGGTGTTGTCCATCTGTGTTCTTCAGAGGACTTGGATATCAACATTTGCAAGTAATTTGTTCTTAGGAAACTCTGGAAAAAAGGAGTTGTTATGAACATAAGTGGCCCCTGCATTGGCTAACAAAGCATCTTGTTTTCACAGGCCTAGCCTGGCCAAATACATTTAAAGTTGTTCTTTTGCCAGTTGGCCAGCCTTGCCCCTCTTGACACTGCCGCCTTGCTGCTGGGAAGTGCTTTGGAGATCCTTTCAGGTTTGTCATGATCTCTTTGAGATCCCTGAGCATTAGTATTCAGGGCTGTAAGTAAGAACAGGTTCTTCATTTATTTTAATTAGGAAGAGCTACTGCAGGAGAAGGTATCAGAAGATACGACAGGAGAAATCTGGCAACTGGGGAGAAACACTTGTAGAGCATTGCACTCTTTTTGCTGCTTAATCCTTTGGATTCTCTTTATTCTATCTTAAATATATGGAGGGGTTTTTTTGGTTTTTTTTTTTATTCATAAAAGATGGACCCCAGTTTTTGCTGTGCAAGAATTGATGCTACAGATGGTGTGTAAAGCACACATGGTGGCAAAGCAAAATCTCTTCAGCTCACAGCTAGTTCTCAGTGTAATCTTTTGGTTGAGCAGATACTTCCATTCTAGTTTCTGGCAAACTATGGCTTTCCATCCTTCTAGAGCTTCTACTCATCCTAGTTAAAATGAAAAAAGATAAATATTTTTTTTTTCCTTTACTTTTCTTCTTGTCATTCTGTTTACACAACCTCTGACTGAGTGATTCCACAGGTAGCCTGCTGGAATCTGCTGGTGTACAAAGCTGTCCTTGGGAGTTGGTAACTGAGCGTTAATGCTGAGGTGCTGTGAGCTCCCTGCGCAGAAATGCAGTTAATCACCATGTGAAATGCTTGGAATACTAGCGCCCTGTTTGGATAAAAGCAGGCTCTCACTCCTGCTGCAGTTGCTCTTGCTGTTACACACCACTAGCAGTGCTACCTAGGGACTTCTAGAGGCCAGCAGAAAAGTTTTGGGAGAGGCTTGTGCCCCTTCCCTGAAATGAAGAAATAAGTGAAATAAGACTGTAGGAAACAAGGCTTTTTTTTTTTTTTTTTGCAGGTTCACTTACCTCTGTGTTAAATGGATTTGTCTCCTCCTTAGTACGTTTGCTTCATCTTGTCAAAACATAGAGTGAAAGAAAGGCAGTAAATAGAACTGGCACAGAAAATCACACGTGGGTCTGAGAGGGTAGTTTTGGTGTCAGGTCTTTTCCTTGCTGCAAGGTGCACTTGAAAAGTTCCTGACCTTTGCTGCTTGTCCTCAGCCTCGTGCTGCCCCGGCAGCGACGTGTTCATGGAGCTGAAAGTGGCTGAGTGAGTCCAAATGAAATCTTTTTGTTCCCTCCCCACCCTCTTATTTTTTTCACCCACATTATTTTTAGTGTGGATCAGTTTGTTGAAGGGACAGGTTGAGGGCAAAATTGAGCAAAAGAAATTGAGAACTCTACTTTGCCTTGAAAAAAATGCTCATTTAAGCATACATGTTGAAAGAGGCACCGTTTTAAATCCTAGCTAGTGATCTCTTGAGCAGAAATGAAACTGCTCTCCTTGAATGCTGAGGATAACTTCTCTGAAGTGACAATTTTTCTTCCAAGAATGGAGGAGGAATAGAAAATGAGAGACACGGCTGTTGGATGAGTTTTGTATTGTAGAGTTCATCTGGAGAAGGGTGGAAAAGGTATCTGATATGGAAATGGTTTAAAAGGGTGGAGGTGAGAACTGCAAGAACAGGGGAATCTTGGTACTCTAACAGCGTTGTTATTCTTTGTTTCTAGAAAGTTTCTCAGCTACATGGGTTTGTGACAGCATTAATGAGAAACATGATTGAAATACTGGTCCTATTCCTTGTCTGGTTGTCTAGTGTTAGTGGGAAATATGGTGAGCTGAGCCACAGCTTGGCTGAGTTGCCTGAAGTGATTCTCTAAGTCTGGGAACAGCAACAGAGTCCTGACTTACTCACAGCTTTAACAAATAAACTCATTTATTGTTTGAGTTTTTTCTCATTCAGTGGTTACAAGACGTTGGTTGCTGTTGACAGTTTCATCCTCAAAATAGCTTTCTCTGTTTCCTTGCATTCATCTGTTCCAATTTTTTTTTCTTTTTGCTTGTTTTGAAAATACTTTCTGAGGCAGTGTGGTGAAGCATAAGTTTCCCTGCTTTCCTCTGAAAGGAGATGGTTGGGAGGAGATGAGTGGCAAGTGCTTTTGGTTAAGACATCATTGTCCTATGTACTACTTGAGGAGATGACTACTTTGAACATAATTCCAGGAGCAAATCCTCTTCATTTAGAAAGAGTTTCTAACTTACAAAAGATACAAGACAATCCTTTGATTAAGAAACCTCTGGCAGCTGTAATTTTGCATAGACCTTGACACAAGGGGGTTTTTTTCTGTCCTCCTTTCAAATTATTGGTTGCAAAACTCCACAGAGATAATCAGACATGCAAATCGTCAATATATTTTTAGTTCAACTCACTGATGTATATTCATTAGTATGTTAATATGACAAGGAAAGCATAATTTAAATTGCATATGCTTAATTTGATTAATAAAGGCTTGAAATACAGCCCCAGTTTTAGAAGTAGCCATACTTGATGCCAATTTGTTAGGGGTTTTTTTCCCTTTTAAATCCCAAGGAGAGTATAAAACCCCTTGTTTCATGCACGGAAATATCTTTGTAGTGCTTTTTACCCTGACCCTGCACAACCAAAGGACCTCTATGCTGGGAATCAGTGCTCCTTGTACGCATTGTCACATTCCTAATGATTGAATTGTAATAAATTGCATCAGTGGGGACCTAGTGAAGATTGTGGTATTGTAATTTGAGTTCCCAGACTGTGTTAGGTGGGGTTAGATAGGCAGATAGAAGATGAAAAGAGCAAAGTTTCCTCGTGTTCAAATATGGCCAGGCTCCACCAATGCAAATCAGGGATGTGCTTGTCCTGTAGTTAATTTGCAGTGGCCTAAGTAAATGAGATACAAATTACTGCTGGAATTAGAATTAGACAGCTTCTGCATCTTGGTTGAACATGCAAAGCTGCTATAATATCCAGATTTTTTTAAACCCCTGAAGTGATATTTGAATGTTTACAGGCAATAAACTTTTCAGTCAATTGATTCTATTTCTATTGAATTGCCCTCAAAAGTGAAGCTGTGCTTTAAGGACTATTAAAAAATTTCATTCCATTTAACCTGTAAATACACCATAGGACTTGAGAAAATGAGTTCGATAATTGCTTTTTTTTTTGAAGACTTCAGCCTGGAAGGCAGCATCTTAAAAGGACTCAGCATTGAGGAGAGTCTCTAACGTATCCAGTTAGAGCCAGTTACACTGGCCTGACTTCCTTGGTCTGAAGTAATGAGGTGTGACAGATCATGAGTGCAGTGCATCATGGTCAGAACCAATAACCCCTTTCAGAAAATTATATTTCTGCTCTAAGCAGTCATTTTGAGTTATCTGCAGCTAATTGTAAACTGCCTGCTTTTATGGAAGTGGAACGCTCGTGTTTCCCAGTAAATATCACCGTGATGCTCCGAGACAGCTATGAAGTGCAACTGTCTGGGAGAAGGCTCAAGTCTGATCAAATTTAATTAGACTGGAACCTGTTCCTGCCTACAAATATCTTGATTATACAGGAGAACAAACACGCCACTTGACAGAATTGGCTTTTGTGATAGCTACTGCTGTGAGAACGTGAAAAAGAGGTGTTGATTCACATGCTCCTTCTCACTGAAGATGGAGCTGAACAATGAGCCGTGTCTGCATCCAGCTGGTCACCCAGAGAGGACGCGGAGAAACCCAGGCTGCTTGAGGGAAAGATAAATCTGTCTGCCTTGGACTATTCCCTCAAAGGATCTGTTTGTATGGACTCCAAAGGAAAGCAAGCATTACTAGGTCAACTCTAGGAGTCTAAGGTTTGGTGAGATAGATTCCACCCTCTGTCTGAACTGCCTAGTGATTGACGTAGCTTGACAACTCCTCCTCTCAAATGAGTGGTATGGATAAAACCCCGTCACTTTGTTCAGCTCAGGGCAGTGGAGGCAAACTGCCTCAGCCTTCATTTCTTAGGAAGCAAAAGCAGAAGAGAAATGCAGCACCTGCCCTTACACTGTGGGAAGTGTAGTTGAGTGAATGTCATTAAACCATCAGCCAAAGAAGTGCAGGCTGCTGGGTGAGAGACCTGTATTTGCATTAAATCAAAACTCTTGGGGTAAAAATGAATGCAAGTTATAAATGAAATTATAAAGAAAACTTCTTTAAATGTGAGTTTCTTTTTAAAAGTTTTATTAAACAAGCACTGAATTTACAGAGCAGGAGTACTTAGAGGTTTAAGCACACCGAATGCTTTGCATGACAATTAACAGCATGGATAAGCTGTGATCCAGGAGCACTGAAATAACCTCATGGTCTGGATATGAGGTGTGACTGAGCCACTTTGTTTCGTAACCCTTTCCTCTGCAAGCACACCAAGTCAAGCTGGGTGGATGCTGAGGGAGAAGAAAGACAATACCTGCAGCTGAGAGCAGGGGTTTGAAAGATGATGGACAAATGGATCGGTTTCAAGGGCTTGAAGCTGCTCTCTGGGGAAAGAGGCAGTGAAGAAAAGAAGATGGTTGTTTTTCCAGGCACAGAGCTTGGAGATCAAAAGGACTCGCTCAGCTCTGAAGGGGACTGTTCTCCAGAGCTGCTGGAGGAGAACTTAGTTTGAGGGATGTGGGTGTTAGATGGTGCTGTCACATCCCAGTAGCCTTTGGGTTGTCTGGCGGATGTTGGCTTGCCATGATCCTCGTGCAGAAGCTACCTGGTAACAAAACTGTGTTCAGCAAATCTTTGTATTTTATCCTAAACCATCGACTTTTGCTCTGAGCAGGCAGTACTTTCTTTCAAAGAGCATTGGACGTCGCTATTCTCTGGCATTGCTTTTTGGAAGAAAAAAGATTTTTGGAAGGAGCTGTCAGAAGTAGGATGCTGTGCTCCAAGCCTGCTTGTTCCTTCTGCCCCTTTTGGTGTGTTTGCATGACAACGTGTAGAGCTCTTGACAAACTCTTCTAGCTTCCAGGAGAGATTTCAGCTCCTGCCTTTCCCTCAGGGTAGCACGCAGAGCTTCTGGCCAGAGGGCTGAGGATGGCAAGTGCTTTTATGTGCAAGCGAGGTATGAGATTTGCTGTCAGCCAGGAACTTGCACATGACTTCAAATGCTTGTTGTGCTCCGGCTCAGCCTGGCTCGTGGTGTCCCATCCTAGGAAGTGACAGCAGTGTCCAACAACCCTGTGTCCTCTCGGAGGGCAGGGCTTTCTCTTGCAGACAGGGAGTTGTCACCAGGCCTCTCCCTTTGCTGTCTCACCACCTTCCCTGTTTGGCACCATTCCCCGCCTGAGCGCGGCTCCTCCTCGCCCTCCTTTCTTCTGTGCCCTTCGCTTGGCTCCAGTTGTGTGTTTGTTTTCTCTCCCACACTGACTCTGTTTCATTCACTGCCCAGAATAATAAGAGGTTTGTTGAAAGGGTGCTGCTAAGTAATTTGTCTTCTTCATTCATTCTCTCTTTGTTTAACGTTTGTTTTCACTGTGCTTTGAATACAAAATTTTTAATTTCATTGTAGTTTATTTCACTAGTATTTATTATTGTGGAGGCTCCTACACAACCCTTCTTACTGCCATAAAAATCTCATAAATGAATACTTATAATCAGTTATGATGGTATTTTAATTCCCATTTCAAGGATACAGTCTGAAGGCAGAGAACATAAACACATGGATTTCCATTAATTCTGGTGGCCAGTGTGAAAAACCCTCAACCCAAGTTCCCAGAGTGCAGGGCCTTCGTGGTATTGCCAGGATACATCTCTGACAGCGCAGCCACGGCAGTGATGGACATCAGTCCTGCAAACCAGACCCCAGGTGCCTCAGACTAAGCCTGGAGGAAACAGGGAACACACTGTGAGTTATCACCTGGATAATGTTGGCTTCGGCCTCCTGTATGTACAGAACATTTACCTGTGGGCAAAGAAGTTTATTTATTGGTTCCGTGCATTATAATGGCAGAACACTCATGATATCCATAAGCCACTGGGGAAAATGTTAGTGGGATTTTTTTTTCAGCCAAAGAAGATCTGAGATGGAGATATATTGGAGCAGATTATTAATACCTCCCCATCTGAAATCTGGGAAACGGCTTTTAGTACTTCTCTTTCCCTGTTGTTAGAACCTACGTCAAATGCTGCCTTTTATCTGAAGTGGTTTCCCCAGAGACTCGTGCTCCATACCAGTTCCAGGTATTATCCAGCCTCTGTCCTTCTCTGAGCATCTTGCTTTTTCCAAATTTTTGAGTGTGAAGCAATAGCATTTTGTACTACTGAAATGTAGTTATTTGGTTATGTTGCATGCACTCTAATCTATGAAGTGACTCTCGGGCTTTGCCAAAGGAGTAAGCAATCATGCAGTAGGCTCAGGGTCCAGCAGGTCCTGAGCTCCAGGTCTGTCACCTCTCAGCAGCAGCACTGCCTGCCTTGCTGTGTGTGAGGCCCCATTTCTCTCTTATCTTTCTCTACTGGTTCTACTTGCATTTCTTCTGCCTCTCTTTTCCCTCCTACCTTTCTCTGCTGGTTCTGCTTTCATTTCTTCTTCCTCTCATTTTTTCCCTCTTGCCTTTCTCTGCTGGTTCTGCTTTCAGTTCTTTTTCCTCTCATTTTTTCCCTCTTGCCTTTCTCTGCTGGTTCTGCTTTCATTTCTTCTTCCTCTCCTTTTTTCCCCTCCTACTTTTCTCTGCTGGTTCTGCTTTCATTTCTTCTGCTTCTCCTCTTTCCCCTTCTGCCTCTCAGGCTGCTGTTCTACCTCTTTCCTCCATCAATTTCTTTCCTTGGCTTCCTCCTCACTCCCAAACTTGGTTCCTTGTTTTGTATCAGCAGAGCTACTGGGTTTTTTTCCTTTATTGGAGTTGTGCAGCACAGCAAAGGACCGCAAAGTGCCCCAGGTTAAAGCTGCCCATGAGCACATCAAGGTACAGAAGCTGTCCTGGGGAAGGTTTAGGTTTGCAGGGTGTCTCCCTGTGCTGTTGCTTTACATTATCCTACTGAGCCCCAGTGCTGTGTTACGGAAACAGTGTGTGGTTCTTGCTCTGTGGCACAGCTGATCTTTCTGGGAAGCTGTGAATAGATTGTGTTCTTATGGTTGTGTGTGGTTTGGTGTTTGGTTTGCCTTTTTTTTTTAAAGCAGTGTATGAAGTCTTCACTTGAAATTTTGCATGAAACTCCATGTCTAAGCTTCTGTGGATTTAGTGAACAGAGCTTTAAAAACAGAGATGGAATATAGAAGAATTACTTGGCACCTGCATCTTCTAATATATTTGAAGTAATGAGCTTTATGTGGTACATTTGTGTAGCTAAGCTGTAAAATTTTGTTCATAGTGATGATTACGCTGAGAATCAGCTTTGGTAGCTGAGGTACACGTGAACACAAATGTAGCGGGCTCAGTTTGGTAACCGGGCAGAAACACCAATTTTAGTGTAGTGGTTTGGTTCAAAATACCCATTACTTGCTTATTTTCCTGCTGTGAGATAAGAACTAGGAGAAAGCAAAGCAGGCACAAAACTTAAACCTTAAAAGAATAAAGAAGTTTATTAACAGAAATAAAAGGCAGGAACAAAAAGTTAGACTAAACCTTCAGAGCACTTCTCCTCCGCCCACCTTCTTCCCTCCTCCCACTGACAATGTAAGAAAAACAGCCCTTGAGATTTTTCAGTCAGTTTACCATCTCTATAATAATCTTTCTCAGTCCACTTAGGGAGAGGAGTCTCTCTTGCTCATGCTATGGAGACATCTCCAGAAGAAAACAGTTAAACATTTCTCTCGTGGCCTCAGTGTCACAGCAAGGCAGCCGCCTGGGATGGTTTCTGCTTGCCTGTGAAAGTCCCTTCCCTCAACTTGCAGCTTTCCCCACAACTGCTCGAGGGTTTCATCTTTAGCTAATGGGGTACCATTTTAAGGATGAGCTGTTCAGAAACAAAAGTTCTCTTTACCCATCTGTGGGTGCATCTTCATCTCTAGGAACAGAGGCCTTCCTCTGGGAGCAAGAGAATCTACATCACTTTCAACTCTCTCTGTTAAAACTTCTCATTAAATCACAGCTACCTCAGTAG
>VXAD01009651.1:92523-135216 GCA_013399195.1 Dicrurus megarhynchus
GGCCTTGCAGCTGGAATTCGCTTATCTCTCCTTGCTGGGTTGCTGCTGCCTGCAGTTGGTGAAGGGGGGCATGGCCCGCCCGAAGCAGCTGAGGGGGCCTGGCTCACCTGAAACGGGGCTGGGGCCGGAGCAGGGCTGGGGGGGCCGGGCCGGGCCGCAGATGGAACAGGGCCGCTCCAGGGTGGGGGTGGTCTCCTGGCTGGCCTGGCTGGGCCGTGCCCCGGGCCTTGGAGCTACTTGTCCCAAAGCCGGAAGGAAGAGAGATCTTCCTGGGCTCTGTTCGCTCTTAAATGTGTATCACAGAGGCGTACCAAGCTTCTTAAGTGGCTTAAAGAAGTTGTCAATATTCCAACTAGCCAGTTGATTGGTTAGGTCAGGTCTAGAGGAAGCTGTAAGCACCTCTTTGCAAAAAGATCACTTCCGAGGCTGAAGGAGTCTTCCTTAAAAACTCAAACTATGCTAAACCATGACAACAAACGAGGCTTATTACCCTGGAGACTTGATTAGAAGTGGGCAGAGGGCATCTTGAAAGTAAGCAGCATATTTGCATTTCAAGTGAGCTGTAGTTGCAATGAAGACACGCAAACCACTGTCGGTTAGAATTGCATGTCAGTCTGTAGCAATGTAACCACACACTGGTGACAGGACACGTGGCTGCAGGGTGCATGAGGACACTGCTCCTTCTTTCTGATGGTTTTGTCCCCTTTGGAGCAGTGAATCGTGTGGCAATGCCAGCTTCAAACAGGATGCTGTCAAGGGGTTTAATGGATTTACAGAGAGAATCGATTGTGCACGCGCTGGATGAAGTCTTCAGATGCCTCATTGAATATCAGCAAACCAAAGGGTCATTATCTCTTCCCCTCTCCCTCCCTCACCTCATCTGTCATCTGTTTGTAGCCTGCACTAATCTGCTTCTTTAGACCTTTATTGTGAGTTGGCCTTACTGGAAACTAGATTTTGAAAACCAAATAGGAACAAATGGGTCCATTGCATGTGGAAATAAGTATTTTTTCTTTTCCTCTCCTCAGTGGTAAACATGCTTCACAGTATGAGCATTGTTAATGCAAATGCCAGCATCTTTTTGACACTCAGTGGTATTTTTGATGAAGGCAAGGGCTGGGTCACCAAAGTGGATGGAACGTGACTTTGTGCTGAAAACGAGAACATGGAGGTCTCGTACACTTGAAATTATGAAGGTGTGTTTTTTCCATGGTTTCACTCCTCTGTACAAGCAAACCTTTATCTCTCAGGCTTGTGTTTAGTCTTTAGACTTGGCTGGTACTAATTAGAGACAAATCAGGTGAAAAACTACGAGTCAGATGTTGAGGAAAAGATGTGGGTTTTTTTCTATTGAAGCGAAGTGCTTTACATGTACAGTCTGTATTTCTGGTTAAGCAGGAGGAGATTTTCATGTCCTGCCAGGGTATTTTTGAGTATTAAAGTAATAGCATAAGAACCTAAACAGAAAAAATGTGTTTTATGATCATGGCTATGCTACATCACTAAAGAAGTTGCCTTCATGGCACTGAAAGTTCTGTGCTGTGCTCATGGGCTGAAAAACTCCAGCTTTACAAGCTAATGGCACATTTTCGTGCCCCTGATAAATTCTCAGTGTATTTGGTTTCATGTGCAGCCTTCCATTTGCACAAACAGCTGGATAAATCAAGCTATTCTGGCTTTTTTCTGCTCTTCACTTTGTGTCCTCTTCTTTCTTATCTCTGAAATTTCCCCATTTGAGTCACTGCAATGTGTTAAGTACTCGTGTAGCTCACCCCCTCACAAACATACATGCCCGTGGACTTTTTTTGGAAACTTGTGTTCAAACTCACAAGGCTGCACCCCTGCCAACTTGCTGTGTGTGGGTGTGCCAGGAGCAAATTATCAATTAGTGACAAGGAGAGAAATCTCCAGGGTGGAGGAGGCCCTGGAGATACCCAGAGAGTGTTTCTTCTGAGGTTCCTGCAAGGATAGAAATCTGGTTATTGCAATGGGTTACAGTGCATGGGGTGACATCAGGCTGGCAACCTGTCACCAGTGGGGTTTCACTGAGGCCCAGTGCTCCTCAGCATCTCCATAAACACCTTGGGCGCAGGTCTTGAAGGAAGGAAGGAAGTTTGTTGACGGAACTAAATTGGGAGGAGGTGTTGACTTCTTTCTGAGGTACTTTCTGGAATTTTTACGAGGAATTTCTTCACGGAAAAGGTGAAGAAATTGGAAAGCATTGGAACATACAGCCCAGGGAGGTGGTGGAGTCACCGTCCCTGGAGCTGTTTTAAGAAAAACTGGACGTGGCACTCAGTGCTGTGGCCTGACTGACACCGTGGTGTTGGGTCACAGGTCGGACTCGATGATCTCAGAGGCCTTTCCCAACCTAATTCATTCTGTGATTCTATGGGTTAATCCCATATGTCATGCTTATGAAGGATGGGCCCAATCCTAACCTTACAAAGACACTTTTTTTTGTACTGTATTTGTGTATCTTCAAAGATTTTGCTTCTCCTCTAGCATTTAACTTCTAATGATTCCTGTATTAAGGAAGTGTTTTAAGGGGAAGAGAGGGAGTACATGCTGCTTTTAAAGCTCTGAATAGCTTATTAGTGTAAGATGCATCACCCTGGAGTTGCTTCATCCCCCAGGGACTCAACACAATCATCATCATCACATCTTTTCTTTGTGCACTTGCCTCCCCTTTCCTTTTCCCCCCAAGGAAATCAGAATCTAAAAGGGAGCCTTGGAGCTTGTCTTGTTTGAAAAACCTCCAGATTTCTGGCTTGCTGTCACTGTCATCATTAAACAGCATTGCAGTCAGGTACCATGGTGATCTTAAACACTGTCACACTGCCTGCATGTACTTGTCAAACCATTTTTGCAAGGTTTTTTTTATTGCTTTGATTCCGAGATGCTGAAACAAGAGGCATATCTAATCCCCACTGCGATGTCAATGCTATTTACCTGAGAAGAAGCTAATTTTTAATGATTTGCTTAGTGCTTATCAGCGCCTTATTCCTTTGTACTGCTGTAGCTGCACGAGAACAGCTTCTGACATGGGAGCCTGCCTGTGTAAAAGTGCTGATCACTGAAAGACAAATGGAGCTCTGCTTCTGGACATGAGTTTCAAATGAACGCTGGTAAGGAGCTCTCAGAAAGTAGAAATAGAAAACAATGTTCTCCTAACTTCCCTGGCCTTTAACTTGTTCAGGAAGCAATTCTTAACAGTCTTGTTCTGGGCTTGAAACAGTTTTCTGAAACGTGGAAAATGCATTGCTCACAGACCTCAAGGCCATGGCCACAGATGGAAGAGCAGAACTAACTCAGAATTGTATTTAGACATCCCTTGTGGCACCAAGGCTGTGTAATTTCCCTTCCCTGTGATTCCAGAACATGGCAAAGCCTCCTGTGTTTCCAGAACCATACTGGGGTCCCAGGTACAACATTATCCTCCTCCTTAGGGTTATGAGAGTGGTTGGTACCATGATCTACCTGATATTATCCTGTGAGGGATGGTGGTGGCAAGGTTTTGTTCTGTCTCTAACCCAGTGAGGCTGGAATTCCTAGTTCTTCCTAACCTGAAGCATACCTTGTTTTCAACAATCAAAAAAAGCTTTCCCTTGAGGGGCTGTGAAGTGTGAGAAAGGCAACAAACAAGTTAATGACAAACTGTAAGCATACCATAATTCTTTCTTTTTTTTCTCCTAATTCATGGATCACGTAAGGACCAAGTGGCCAGAAGCACTAGAAACTAACTTACTGGGAAACTGGGACAAGGGCTGGAAATAAATCTTTGAGTGGGAGAGCTTTCTTCTGGAAGAATTTTTACAAATATAAGCATTGAAACACAGAAAATCTGGTTCTGTTATACCTAAATAACTTGTTGTGTTGGCTTGACAAAGGATAATTTTCAGCATCTAAAAAGGGGACTTTTACTGATTTTTGATTTGTTATTAATCTCAGGATCTGAGATTCAAAATAGTTTATTCTTTTCCTCCTACTTCAAAAAGAAGGCCATAGACTATACCCTGCAACACCTATCTGAGATCGAACTTCCTGGGCAAATCCCCAGGGTTTTGTGTTCATTCAGCTAAAGCTCTGTCTCTAAGGCTGGCCTTGTTTTTGTAAAAGAGTCCAGAGAGCAAGATAAGGCTCGAGGTGATGAATTACTGTTGTACTAATGGCTTATGTTTCACTGAGGACGTAGCTGAAGTGGGGCAATATCACTGCCTCAAAGAGGTGTTGTCACAGCAGGAATTCTGAAAATACTGCAGGGGTTTATTTACTTCCATGAGGACTTGAATTCCAGCTTTTCTATGTGATGCTCATCTTCCCTAGCATAGCCTCCATACACTGGGCTGCCTGTTTTCTTGCTACACAGGGGCTTGGGATGATGTCAGAAAATGTGAATTACGGTGACAGGAGTGGAATTACTCAGGGTTTAGTTTGTTCCCCCTCCTGCCAGCAGCTGAAGGAGATTTGTTTTCCAAGTACAGTGCCAGAACATCAGTGAGATTTCAGACAGATGCTGTTCTCCTGAGACGTGGCAGTACTTCATTCTTTTTCAGCTTGGCTGGACCCAGAGAGTCTTAATCTGCAAGCAGGGTGTTTTTTCCCCTCTGTACTATGGATCCTGATACACACCTTTGGGCTATTCCTTTAAGTTTGTTGATAGTGGGAACAGTCTCATGGAGCTTGTATCCAAGGTGCCAGAGTAGCCTTGGAAAAGATCTTTTCCCTAGGGGGAGACAAAATTAATGGGACCTGATGGGCATTCGGAATGAAAACAGCAAAGAAAACAACAACAGAACAAAAAATTCCAACGGCTGCCTCCAAGAAGTACCAGGTGACATCTGGGAAGGTTTATTCCCCACCTAATATTTGGCAGTCAGAATTGCTGCTGAATGGTGTGTGTTGAGTCTTGTCTCTGTAGGTTCCTTGTGTGGTCAGTGGAGGGAGAGGCTTCTCCAGGGAGTGGCTCGGGGTGGATGCGGAGGGCAGATTGAGCCTGACAAAGACTACCTTAAGCACTGCAGCTAACGGGACTTGGGGTGAATACTCCTCAGTGTGGTTTCCTGCACAAATATTTGGAAAAGCCTGTTGGTTGCTCGGCCAGCACCTCGAAAAGGAACCTTCCAAGTTCAACTGCTGCAGCAAAGAGAAGGTTGTTTGTGATACCCATACATGTGTTTGCTGTCCATCCTCGGTGAAGACGACTGTTCATCATCTTTTCCTTGCCCCTTGATCCCTCCAAAACCACACACACTGGTGCTTCGAGTGGCTGCATTCTCCTGCCTGGTTTGGGAGGTCACACTTTTTAATCTTTTTGTTGCCAGTGGTAAGAAGGGGTGAGAAGAAAGGGTGTGGTGTGAAAGGGATTTTTAGCGAGGTATTTGTCTCCTGTGAACTCAGTGACATTGTAATAGCTGTGCCTGTAACATTATCCTTAAGTAAAAGCTGAGAGTTTGCTGATTGTTCCCCTCCAGAGCTGGAGGGGTGTCCTGTTCCCTCCTGTGTCCTTTACACTTTGACTTCTCAGTTTTTAAAACAAGAAGGAAATTCAAGGTGAGTGCAATTTTTTGGTGAGAGTTGCACATTTATAAAAGTTGTAATACAAATAATAGAAAAATACTTTCATGTCGATTAAAAAAGAGGGAATTTGTTCCTCCGATGCTCTAAATGAAACAAAATCTTCATCCACCAACTGATCATCTGTTGCCCACAGAAATATTTCTGTGTGGCTCTGAGTAGGTTTCTAAACTTGCAACCAAAGATGTGAACACTTCTGCAAAAGCAATTAAACCTCTTTAATTCTCTTTCCTTTCTCTTTCTTTCTTTTGCCTGAGACTGTTTTGCCTTTATTAATCCTTAGCAAGTGTATTTTTACATCTTTAAAATATAATAATTTAAATTTAATATCATATCAATATTTTTGCAGTAAATACCAGTTACAGTATGAAAGATTTATCATAGGGTTAATAAAATTACTTAAACATTCTATATTACAAAACTGTAGGAAACTTATGTATCCAATTGCCAACTGTGTGGTGTTTGGAGCACAAGGGACTGGATTTGACAGCATGGCTGTGAAGACAGACAGAATTAAATCCAGGTTGTTGTTATCTTTTCATTGGAAGATGTCAGTGTGTTCTAAAAAACCACCATTTATTTGACGTTGAAGCATCACCTACAATGGCAACATGAATTCCTTTCTGTCTGAGCAGGAAGCAGCCAGCACTATCTATGGAGCTTTTTCACCAGAGATAAATCCACAGGAATGCCTGCTGACCTCTCTGTCTTGAACTTCTAGCTTAACTTAGCCTGCTTTCCCTGTTTATCCTGTGCACTCCTTGGGCGAGGGACTTTCGTGCCAGGGAGCAGCCCTGCTGATACTCAGAATTCAGAAACTTCCTGAAAAAAACATGCAAAGAAATACGTAGGTCAAAAAGAGGCACATTTTAGTCAAGGTTATATTGGTAATTTTTTTAATGTTATCACTTTACGGGAATATGTTTTGTACTTGTAAACCAGCAAGAGTTATGCGCCTTTGCTTCTTAGGAAATTTGTAAATATTTATCTTTGAAATTACGTATCAAATAATTCATGGCTAAGGGAAAACCTCTGTATTTCATTGTGTGGCTTTCTGTGGAAGGAGCTGTCTGGCCAAATCCTGTAGTGCAGCTGGTACCAACTTAAAAAGTGTTCCCAAATCCTCGCATTTTGATGTTATCAGCTGTCTGTGTTACCATAATGTTGCATGTATTGACATGGACCTGAAAAAATGAAAGAGCAATGAATGAAATGAAAGAAGGCGTTGAAGTGCTGGGCTGTAGCTGTTGGGTGCAGCCTGGTGAGGATGAGCAAAGTGTTTGGCTTTGGAACAGGAGAGCTCAGCCCTCAGCCGCCAGATTTTAAAGTTACGGGTTTGTTTCTGTTCTTCCCAGCATGAGGAAAAACTTTGTTTTTGTAGTGTTTCTGGAGAACAAGGTTAAATTCTTTCAGGACAAGTTCATTGTATCTGACCTGGAAAGAAAAAAAAAAAAAAGTATTTTGTGTTTATCTCTAAAGTGTATTTGAAATGAAAATGAAAGAAAAACAGTAAACAGTGGTGGAGACAGGGCTATTTCTGTCATGATACTCTGCCTCCTGTCCCCTGTGCACACGGTGTAATTTATCATAGCATTTGTGCCTGCATAAGGTGAGTTCCACAGCAGGCTTACACCAGTTATGAATCACCTCTGCAAAGTGATGTTCTGCAGAGGTGTGTGATGTGGTGCTTGTGTGCAGGGAGGAGGAGCCCTTCTGCTTCGTGTTGTGGCAGCTGGGGGTCAGAGGAGTCTCTCCTCGTTCTAGCAGGGAAGGAGATGTTTCCCTACAAAATTCAGCTTCTTTCATGTTGATTTGCTCAGCGCCTGGTGAAGTGAGTAGTGGGGGAGACATCTCACAAAAAGGAAGCAACACAGCATCTCCTTTATTATCAATGTTTAAATTTAGCACCTTGAGGCTTTTCTCCATGAAAAACATGGCTAAAGCTTAGCTTGCCTTACGCTTTATTTCTTCAGATCGCTGTTTGGCGTGTTCATGTGGGAAGGATCAAGTCTTCTGTTGTTTTCTGGGCACTGAATTGCAGTCCTTGTTGCAGTGGCTGATTGTAAAGTCACATCTCCCAAGAAAGGCGTTTTTGTCTGGTGAAGTGCTGGTGGCCAAGTCCTGGCAAGCAGTGCTGTCTGCCCAGCTGGGCAGCACTTGGACTGTCACGGCTTTGCTGCCGGGCTGTGATGGGATCTGATGGAGGACATTAACTATCAAGATACTGATGCCTGACTGTTTACAAATGGGTCCTAGAAAAAGGTTTTGGGGCAGGGTATTTTTTCCCAGGGAGAGGGCTTGTTTTCCCAAGGCGTTGCCCGCCATCCTGTTGCACCAGAGCTCTGGCAGCTGTTGTGGTAGCCACCCATGACACATCCCTGTGCCAGAATGCCCTGTGGTTCCTCAACCACAGTGTACCCAGGCCAGCTGAAAAGATTTAGGGACGCTTTGTGACGTGCAGCCATGCTCAGAGGATGAACCCAGCCCCTCATCCTGTCAGGGCTCCAGGTACGTTCGCTGCGTTCACCGCCGAGGGTGGAAGCTTTACATCAGCTGCTGTTCAAATAAACGTAATTAGTTTGGACTTTGTTTTTCAGACAATACACATCAATTGTGTGGCGAGGCTTTTATTGGCAATTACGTGTTTGCTTTTCCCTCATAAAGCTACTTACGCACCTACAGTCCTTTGATTTAAGAGACCGGTTTATTGTGGAGGCACATATTGCTGTCTCCTCAAGTTGCCCCTGTGAGATGTCCATCACCCATCCCTGAGCTGCTAAGCTTCATTTTCTAAGAGGGGATTTCAATGAATTTGAGTTTTATTCTAAATGAAAGTGCCTATTTCTAAGAATACTGCTTGTTACTTTATTGCTAAATCTTATAAAATACAAAAATATTTAATTATTACTGATATTCAGGAAATCTTGAATTCATTGCATATTTAGAAAAATACTCTGATATTTCATGCTTAGTTGATGACTAAGCTTTGCTTCAGAAATAATTGGTAATTCTTCAAATAACACTTATTCTTAGAATTAGCTAAGAGTGGGTACTCTTTGTCCTAAAGGAGGGAGAAACTGGTAGTGTTCAATATTTATCCAGCTGTCTTCCCACTCCTCCCATGAGTACTTAAGCCATATGTAAATAACCACTTACACTCCATTTTACATTGTTTTAATTAAAGCCATCTCTGCTTCCTCTGTAACTTCTCTTAGAAAAACCACCTATAACAAAAGTTTCTGTGACATGTTTGGCATGAATAAACCATCAAGTTTTACTAACTTTTTAAACCTTTTTATTTAACTTTTAAAAACACTTGGGAGAAAAACAGATTGTTCAAGAAAGGATGCTTTAAGGAAAAGCCTCGTTGAAGGTCATGGTCTTTTCCTACGTTCACTTTGTATTTTTCATAGTCATCTGTTACTTAAAATATCTTCAGGTTCGGGGTTGTTCTGGAGTTTATTTGGAATGCCTAATGACAAGCTTCAGAGGGAGTATTTGTAATCCTGTGCCTTGAGGAGAGTGTCAACAACTGATAATCCAGGACCAGGAGTTCAGGTTGTACTTGTGGAGTTGCTGACTGTAATATATCCTGCACTTTCACATACTTGAAGAGCTGAATAACCATTTTCTGGCTTTCTTTTCTGATACTGTACAGCTGAGGCTGCTGCACTCCTCTGCACTGGAGCTCAGTCAGGAGCCTGGAGGTTTGGTATTTCTGAGGAAAATAGAGGACCACTAATAATAATAATAATAAAACCACAAATTTTGTTTCTAATTCCTTTGGCATGTGTAACGTTCAGAGGATGAGAAGGGAATGATGCCTTTTGAACTGGATCATTTGTTTTGGTCTTAAGGGCAAGCTATTTTTAGGGCTTTATCTGTGGTGTGAGTTAACTGAGGTGTTTTGAAGTTCAGTCCAACAGGAACATGGATTGTTTTACCAGCAAATGTGAACAACTTTGTTTTGTAAGTTGAAATCAGTGTTTAGTTACCGTGTCCCCGTTTTTTTGTGGATCACAGTTGTGGGAAGATTCAGGACATAGATAGCAAGCGAGGCTGCTGAAACAAATGCACCCAGGGAGCAGAATTGAAAGGGCTTTGGAGATGCATTTTGCTTTTTTTTTTCACATGGATTGCCCAAAATAACTTTGCTTTTCATGTTACAGAATGTGGTTGTTTTACATAATTTGCTGATGAGCTCATCAGTGTTCAGCAGCATAAACGAATAAACCCACCCCAGATGCAGCATCAGCCTCAATTAAACCTTTCATTAGCAGATTCCATAGACCTCCATTTCCTACATTTTTTGGGACAAACTTCTTAACAGGTATCAATAAACAAAGTTATAAAAGGCAAATGCTGAAGCTTTCTGGTGATCATAAGCTAATTTCTTATGTGCAGAGGGATGAAGTCCTTGGCTGGGACCAGGAGGGGCCAGTGGGCACCAGCCCAAGTGCTCTCCTCAAATGAAACCAGGAGCTTCTCTTCTGTTTAACCGTGCAGTTCTTAACTCATCCACTGACATTCCCAGAAAATACTTCATGGATAAATTTACTACCAACCTTTTGAAAGCTAGCACACTGAGTGCTGTATTGATTAGGATATTGAGTGCTTTGCTCTGTCAGTCTTTAACCCGTTAGATTTTCCAAGAGTTGCAAGTAAAGGCTTAAGAAAAACAAGTAATTATTGCTAATGAAACCTTCAGTAACGTTCAACTGAGCAAGGCACTTTGATATCAGCATAGGGCATTATGCTCATCCTTGCTCTACTGAGAATATTCAAGCCTTGAATTAATCAAGATTGCTGGATGTAACAGCAGAAGGTTGCAGTCTCAGGCTTGGATTGTACTTTGGCCTTTGATGCATGTGGAAGGCACTCAGGTTAGAGCTGTGATTTCAAAAGCACACGCTGTAAAAAACTGAAAACCAGGAGAAAAGCCTTTGTCAGGAGAGATGCTTTCCTCAGTACTTGATGGATGCCTGGATGAACACATAGACATCCCTTTAAAAAAACAAAAAATTGAAATATAGATGAAAAATTCCTTCAGGCTCCTGGAACAATGTCTGGAGTTGCAGACCGGAGCCAGTCTTGTTGTTTTTAGTTCTGCCTAGTGTTTCTCCTGGTCATTAATGATCAGCCCTCTCCCAGCACAGGGAGCTTCAAAGATCTTCAAAAGCCACTGGCTTTTTCCTTATTTTGGATGGGAGGAGGGGTAGGACTGCTTCAGTTTCTAAGGTGACAAGTCTCAAATGCAGGGTTTTTTCTGTGAATCTGAGGATCTGAAAGATTCCTTGATCATAATCTTGGGTCTTTCACATCCCCTCACCTTCCTCTGAGTTTTAGGACACAAAGCCTATCTTGCAGCTCTGAAAACTCATCCAAGCTTGAGTTTGGCTGTGAGCTGCCTGCTTGTATTGATCCCTTGCTCACTGGTGACTTAAAAACAAGTCCATTTACTTAAAAACAAGTCCAGTTGTTGTCATCTGACAGAGGCAATTGATTTGTGTGACAGAGGCAATTGATTTGTGAGGTTCTTCCCTGCTTCTTTAAAATCCTTTTTTTTTTTCCAAAGGAAAATAGTCTGGATTCATGGGTACTGTCATTAATGGAAGGTAAATTCATCTAATATTCATGCAAAGCTCACTTTGAAGGATAAAAAGCAAGTGTCACACAAGCATTTATGCAAGCATTAAAGCATCACCAATATAAACATTCACAGGTAGCATCATCTCATCTCAAACTTTTTTTTCTTTCAAGAAGGAAGTATAATGATATTTTTGGAAACTAGATTATAGACTAGACACATTGAACGAGATAAAATCCATGTACAGCCTGGTTCCCTGTAAAGCTTATGCAACAGGTTTGCAGCCTTACACAAACTGTTCCCATGCTGAATGTGATACGGCTTTGTATAACAGGAGTCTTATGTCATCCTGCAGTTTTTAAAGCAGAACTGGGTAATCCATGAACAGAACAGTAAGGGCATTAGAGACTAAATGGCATGCTAATGACTGCTGATGGATTACTGAATTTCGGTTTTGAAGCTCTCAGCATGGTCACTTGCCCTGTGAACTGGAATCTCTTTCAAATAACCAGCCCGGCTTAGGCATTAAAAGAAAAGTTTTGTGTGAACTTCCTTGCTGCAACGGGATTCACATTATTGAATTGGGGATGTTTGCTTTCTTCTGCAGACCCCACAGACAGTGCAGAACATAAAATTCTGCTAATAGACTCAGTCTGTGATTAGGTAGTTAAAATACTCAGTTGCCTTACTGTTCTCATACGAGTGGGGTACTTTGCACAGCCTTCCTGACTGTGCTTTTCCTAAGTGCTTCAGGCACAGGGCAGGGCAATTTTAAAGAACTTGTTGGCCTGAGGAAGAGGAAACTTCCAAGAAGCAGGTGAGAAGGATCTTGAGCAGAGTAGTTCGGTGCCATGGCACTCCTCATGCAGTCAGAGGTGGCAGCTTTCTGATAGCCCTTTCTCAGGAAGAGCCATCCAGAAGGAACCCTCTGCTCCCCAGTCAGGTGTTTTACCATGAGGAGCCAAATTCCTGAAAGGTCTGATTGTGTTTCAGGCTTTTTCTGATAACAGACCTTCAAAGTCATGCTAAGGTGTTGAAGCGTATTTCTGAGACAGGAGATTTTGTTTAAAGGCTACTTCAAATTTTACTTTCTCATCCTAAGTTGTGCTGTCCTTCACAGGAAGTAAATCTCAGGTTGGTCAGTTAGATGCTTTGTCACATCTGATTGTTTGCTAAAAGGAAAGAGCAGAAAATACATGCCAATTCTGATTTCTTCAGCCAGAAGTCTTTGGTGTGTTTTAGGCAATTATGTCTGTTGTAAAGGTTTTGAAAGGGTTTTCTTCCCCCTCAGCAAGAAACATTTCTGTATTTACTTTGAAGACTGCTGCCCTGTCGTGTCACCTATGAAGGCATTTGTACTGATTGCAAATTGTCTTCTCCCCAAAATGAACCTGTATCTCCTTCATTTACTGTGAGCTGCTGCACTTGGTAACTCCAAGGATGGACCATTCCTCAATTCTTCAACTTTTACACTGAATGTTTCCCTAACAACCTTTTCCCTACTATTGTTTTCTTTCTGCTACATCTGTTCCTCTTTCCCACTTCGTGCAAAATACATTAATCATTAACCTTTGTACATGTGGCTGAAAAATGGCCTTTTCAAAGCTGCTTTTAGCTGAGCTGTAAATATTAAGCAGCACATCCACCGGTAGCTGTGGGACACCACATGTTAAATAGTGCTGCTCTTAAGTGCCCCAGGTTTGCATCTGGGGGGTAGTGGTGGGCTGCTGCACGCTTTGGGATGCCCAACCCGTGGGTAACAGGCCCAAAAAATGAACAGCAGAATTAGGGAAAGAAGAGACATGACTTCAAAATGAATGTAGCACATGCTGGTATTAAGCCCCTTTATATTTAATATGGCTTTGGGATAGTGCCTGTAGCATGGGATCATCTGTTTGGAGTTGTGAAGCCCAAAATATTTTGCTGCAACTGCTGGACACTTTGGCTGTGTCACACATGGGTGGCTCCAAAACAAAACTATGGGTTTAGGGGGCTTGTTTGGGGTTTTTTTAAGGGGAAAAAAAACAACCCAACAACTCTGTTTTGCCCTTCATAGCTGAAAACTAAGGGGACAGAGATTAGAGCTTTTACCTAAGACAAAAAATTAGGAAAGCTGCTTTTCTATCCATTTTATCTAGTAGCAATAAATCTCACTGAGCTGAGTGCATCTGTCCATATGGATGTGGCTATTCTGAGACTAAAGAACTTTACACAGTGCTACTGGTGCTTCAGACCTAGGTGCTAGGCTCTTTTTGCTCCTACAGTAGTTATCTTCTGATGGGTGAATCTGTAGACATCAAATAAAACATGAAAAGCCAGCCCCTCATTATAGTTAGATAAATGGGTGTTAGCTGGGGGAAAGCATGATGATTCATTTTTTAATGAAAAGAAATGGCTTCAAATGTTCTGTTTCTGGTAATACACTCTCTATTCAGTGTGTTGTCTTTTGAAAGTCTAATCCAAATTCTAACCACTGTGGGTTTTGTTATTTGAACTTATTTCCAGTATGAGTATTCCTCTCAGGCTATCATTTTTAAGTGCTTAAGCCTCTTTAAAAATAAAAGGTGGGTAGCTTGGAGTTTAATGCAGCCAGGTCAGTAAATAAGAATAATTTTTCAGCATTTCCATCCCTCCATCCTCCCCATCTGCAGCTCCTGAAGGGGATCTCTATTTTTATTGTCCCTTATGGATGAGGTTATCTCAAGTTATTATACCCATTTTAAAGGGGTAAGGGGATGGTCCAGACACCTGTTACTGTCTTCATGATGTTCATGAATGATCCAAAGAACAGTATCCAATTCCTGGAAGCGCTGGGGCTTCATTTTTGGTTTTGACTAATTGTTTTCTTGAAATAATGAGCAGTAGTGACTTCACAAAGCACGGTCTCCCGGCACCCAGATCATTAATGACTCACTGTGTCTTTAGTAGCAGTTAAAAATATGCTTTTCCACACTTTGAAATAAAGTCCTGGTCGTTTTGCTCACAAAAGATGTGTAATGTGTGGTGGGAGTGAGTGGAGATGTATTTCCTTATCATTTTCTGTTCATGACCATTTTGAAGCACAGAATCCAAGGCAACCGAAAACTAGCAAGAAAACAAGAGTTGCATTAGAGGTCTGGTCCAGATGAAAAATGTTGCCTGGGGTGGGTTTTTTTGGCATGGCCAATGACCCTCTTGCCTCTTCCTTAACTCCTCTACAGAGATGCAGTGCAAGGACCACTCCATGGTTTTGAGGCTCATCTGCAGTGGGAGCACTACAATTATTCCCCTGTTCAGGAAGACTTTGGCTTTCTTGGAGATTTCATGATGGAAATTTCATCAGGCACGTTCTCGAAGAGCAGCACTGGGGGACAGTGGAGGGAAGGGAGTGCATTATCCACTCAGGATAACCTCTGGCAGAGGTTTCCAGAAAGGGAAATCCCTTGTGACTCCTCTCAAGGGGTTCACAGGCAGGTCCATTCTTATCCTTACTTGATTTTTCTCGTGAGGGCAGGTGATGCAGGGCCCCTCACTGGCTGAACTTCAAGTGCATCTCTGAAGTTGCTGCTGAGGTTTGACCACTGAGTGTTTCCAGCCCAAGGTCTATGACTGTGCTCCCCTTGGATGAACTCTTGGGAAGATCATGTGATAGGAAAAACACAGTGAGGTTAAAAAACAGAAATCCAAATCTGATGTTGTCTGTACCTATTTTATTGTTTGAAATTCAACAGTGGCCTGAAAATTGTATTAAATCCCTTGGCAGTAGCACAGGATTCCAAGAGTGGATTCAGTGTTCCTTCTGGAAAGCACCTCTGGGATGTTTTGCAGCAAGGGTGTGTTGTTCTGGTTTTATAGCACACCAAAGATGTATTTGATTTCTTTGTGTGACTGCCTGGTTTTCTTAAAAGGTATAGTGGAAGTTACTTTTTTAGAAGTTATTCTTGTTTTGTTGCTTTTTTGGGGTGGGGCATGCTTGTGGTGCCTCCCCTGCTCTGCTGCCACACAACCACAAAAAACCCAAACCACCACCAAACACTACCACTTGTGTTGGTTTGAAATGAGAAGCTGAGGTCTGTAATGTCAATTCAAGGTATTTTATCAGCACTTAATTGCAGTCCTTTGTTAAGTGGGTGCATACAGAAGTAGCACAAACCCATTAAATGGTAATGCTGACTTCTCATCAAGAACTTGTTTATTAGGGGTTCAATCAAAGGAGGTCAGAAATGCAAAATTCTCTCCCTGGTTATTTTAGGAGCTCCATAGTGCCAATATCTTTTTTATAACTCAGGCTGATATTTTAGAAATATCTTTACATGTCTACAACCTGTTTCCAAAAATGCTAATTGGGCTTGTGGGATGAAAGGCCATTCCAAATGTAAATCTGCTTCCCAGCATACTTTATCTCAGATAATCATTTTTTTCAGGGAAATTAAGGCACATTTTATAACATCCAGCACTATGTTACTGAGCCTGCAGCAGAGCAGAGTGAATGCAAGGAACCCAGCATGCCACCATTTTTCCTAGAACCTTTTAGCTATTTATCAGACTTGGTTTTCAATTTCTGAGCAGATTTGGCCCTTCTGAAAATGAAACTCCACTTTTGGCCTTGCCTCAGGCACGGAACAGGCAGGTCCCATGGGTGTTGAGCCTTCACAGCATCCCATGCTCTCTTTGCAGATGCCTTGGCAGGCTCTGGAGGTTAATCTCAACAGTTCTGTGGTGGATACAGACAACAGCTAACATGACTTGAACCCAGCTTTGCTAATTAATGTGTGATTTAAAAAAAAATCTCCAGAAGGGAGACGAAATGATGCTTTGGAGAAGGAGTCATTTGGGTTTTGTAAACCCCGCTGAGCTCCCTGTGTGTTGTAAAGGCTTGAGAAGGAAGGGAAAACCAGGAGTGCAAGTGTTGGCTGGTCAGTGAAAATCCCTGGTTGGCATTCAGCAGGGGGTCAGATAAAAGCAAGCTTAAAGAGTGGGAGGAAATAAACCCGAAAATTTAATTATTTATTGCTGCTGCAAAATCCATGCTAACTCTTGTCTCCTAACCTTAAAGAAAGATGTAATAGACATGAAAAGACTTAATAGACATTCGCAGGGTGAGGAGAGACATGAAAATCCTGCAGGCAGGCAGGGAGGGCAGACAGATATTCCCTGTTCTCTTTGGCATTTTTGCCTTTATATGCAGGCCCCTCTTTCCCTACTAGCCCTCAAAATAATCCAAATCTTTCCATACAGTCTCCACTACCTCCCAGCCCTTTCACAGGTAAGGGCTTAGCTTCCCAGGAAGCAGGGGGTTTGAAAAGCGAGGTATTTAAACCAAAACCAGGTATTTTTATCACGATGGTGCACAGTTAATCCTGGCTTTGTTAGCACCTTTTGATCAGGAGGGCAGCAGAAAGAACAGCCATCGGTACAAACCCCTAGGCTTGCCAGCATTAAAAATCCTGTGCAGTGTTTTGATGCTTGAAAAGAGAAGAAGCACATGCATTTTAGGGACACAAGTCCACTCAGAGATTTTATTATACTTCCACTTCAGGACAGCTGTCTAAAACCAGGCAACAGCATTTGGCATTGCACATCATCCTCCCATTCCCTGCTTCTTTAGGAGGGGTGGCTTTGAGTTGTGTAATGCTGTTCTCCATCTCGTCTCCCTGCCTGAAATCACAGCAGCATTCAGTTTTCTTTTGTCTGAGAGCTGCTACATGACTTCTTCCACTCAAGAGCTGCAGCAAGAAGGCAGGGGGTGGTGTCCCTGTGCCCTCATGGCCACGAAGTGCCAGGCTCCAGCATGAGGCAAAGTCCTTGGTGCTTAGGTTGGTCTCGCAGGAAGGCATCTTTAGCCCGATCCCAGGAATCGGGAGGAGGTGAAATACTCTATTGCTCACAGTCCTACAGCAAGAGCAGTGACCTTACATCTGCCAAGGGGAGCCAGTCACAAATCTGACATTTTCCTGATGCAGGAGAAATAGGCTGCGGTGTTGCAGATTTATTACTGATGAGACACGTGCCCACTCTGCTAAAGGCTGGTGTCCAAACTGTGGGTGCAGGCCGAAAAAGACAGGTTGCTGTTGTGGAGGATAGAAAAAAAAGAGACTTCTCCTCTGCTTCAAAGGCACAGAAAGCTAAATGAGCCATTCACATCATCTCCATTTTCCTTGGGAGAAGTGGTTAAGGTCTTTTATATGTCATTGCCTTCTTCTCCCCTTGTTCACAGCGAGAAAAAGAAAGAGACAAGCAATTAAATATCTGATGTGGAAGAGCTGAAGCCTTTCTTTGTGCAGAGGTATCTCTGATTCTCACATGTTTATTTTCCTATTCAGTTTTCATATGCTGAGTGGATCGCTTATTAATTGTTAAATGACTGCTCTGCAATTCAGTTATGGAAATTATTTCTACTTCAGTACCACTTGCCCTTGACTTGAGAACGGGAGGTCAACCAAAATTAGATAACTTCTCTTAGAACCTTTTATCTTTCTGAAAAAAATACGGTTCAACGTGATGCCTGTCCAGAGGACTATGAAGTTCCAACCTTAAAACAATCCTTGTGGCCAGGCTGGTTTGGGGATCATCTTGAGAACTGTTGTCCTGATCTGTCCTGATTAGACCTTTAAACAGATTAATCCAGGTGTGGTGTTGACTGCAGTGCAGAGCTGGTATTCTATCGCCTACATTCATTTCTAGAGTGAATTGTGAGATCACAGATTGAATAAAACAAAGTTGTAATTTTAACTGAGGCAAGGAGAGCTGTGTGGGCAGAGCGGACAGTCCCTGGGCTTCAGTGGGATTCTGCTCAGGCAGAAATGTCCTCCCACGCTCCTCTCTTCAGGGTTGCACCTCCAGCTTCAGCTTTCACTGTGAGCCTTTGCTTTTCGCCTTACACGAGAAAAGAGGCTGAAAAAAAGAAAAAAGGAGTTATCTATTATGCAGCAAATATTACCAAGGACACATTCTGTGGTTTAAAAAAAAAAAAAAAAGGCAAAGAAAAATGCAAATCTATAGCTTTTCCTTTATTTTCAGAAGAGAGCTGTATTCCTCTGGTGTCTCCCCGCTGGCACATAATGCTGATATTTCTGTGCATTTGATCCGAAGGTCACTGAGGTCAGTGCAGAGATTCTCAGTATCTTCAGCGGACTTTGCACCACACTGAGCAGGAGCTGCTGTTTTGCTGATAAATCCGAGTGTGATGCCTGTCCCGAGGCTTTGGAACAGCAAGAGCAGCAGTGTTGGAGGGGCTGTAAACCAGGCTGGACTATGAGCATGTGGTTGCCCCCTTGTCTGTGGGAGGTTTCTTATGCTGAACTGAAAGACAGCAGTTTGCATTCTAAAAGTAATGAGGAAAAAAATACCAAAAATTATTTGGACCAATTTTTTTTTCCCCAATTTGGCTTTTTTTCTCTCCTTGTAAGTTAACACAGTCAAACTGCAGAAAAGAAACAAATATAGTTATTATGCTCCCACTGAGGAGACGTGTTTGCAGTGGCAACGTAACTCTGAGTAGACCCTTTTGTCCTGATAAGTTCTATTTTCAGATCATCGGACAGGTTATAGATAAATGCCAGAAAAGCAACAACAAAAAAAAAAAGCCTGTTCGGTCTGACCGCTTTGTCTTGTTAAATATTTTAAGAAGAAAAGCCCAGCTGAATGCATGCTGGCTGCAGGCATATTTTCAAGCCTTTGGTACCCTGTGTATGTATTTTTAGATGAGCAGTTCTGCCCAAATGCCAGTGACTTTTCACCATCCATTTAAAGGTGTATTTGCTTGTAATTCCAGATCTGTGGGATCGCTGTGCCAGGGACAGGGGGTTAATGGTTCTGTGAGGAAATGGGGATGCTGCTGCTGGTGAGGAGGGCCTGTTGTGCCAGGCTTGTGCTCTGCCTTCCCTGGTGGTAAAATACCCTGGAGCAAATGGATGCCTGGCACTGCTGCTTGCTGAGAACACGGCCAGGAGAGAAGGGCTCAAACAGCTGCCCTTCAACAATTATTTCTGAAAAATGCGGCTCTCTGGGCACAGAACGTGTTTGCTGTAGCTGGGTCATGCTGATCTCAGAGCTTAGGTGCAAGAATATAGGGACTTTTTGAGGGCATTCCCTGTTGCCATTAAGAGACATAAATCAGCAGAGGATTTGCGTGGCCTTTACCCACCAGTTGCAAAACTTGCAGCAACCAAAATAAACACCTTTGTACTTTTAGTTCAGCTCTGGGTGTCGAAGCATTTCAGCAGCAGGCCCTGCACACCCCTCATGTGCTCTTGTTTCAGGCAATCCAGGTGCCTTTCAGACCCCAGGGCAAGTGTGCAGAGTTCAGAAAGGAGCAGAAAAGAGGGTTTTAAACAATTCTTACTCCAAAACACTGATTCAGAGTAATTCTAATCTTCTGTCTCTTCTCTGAGAAAACTGGGTGTAGTCTTGACTGAAGGCTGATTGGAGTGGAAAAGCCAAAATCCTCTGGCCTTTGCCATCAACAGGAGTCAGCACTGTCTGCTCTCATGGAAAATACACTGGTTTAGGGTTATAGAACCATAGAATGGTTTGTGTTAGAAGAGGATATGCGTGGAGGATATTAATTTCTACTCAGCTTTTCTATTTGGTGTAATACTTTTAGGCAGGACATTAATGGATTCCTGAGTCATTTATGTAACAGATAAACAGTAAAGAGCTGCGGGGGAGCAAGAGGGATCTGTTTTGGGGCTGCTAACCAAATTATTCAGCCTGCAAGCCAGTAGTACTCTCAGCCAGAATATGCCAGAATCCCAAGTCACACAGCCTCCTGAAGATCAGGAATTCTCTGCTCAGGTTTTTACTGCATTCTTTAACTGTGGGATTATTTTTAAGTGCAGATTGTTTTAACTGTGTTGCTTGGTTTGGTATAAAAGTAATTCTTACCCCCAGAGTTCATTCCTGTTTTCCTGCCAGTATTTATTGCAGTAACAGAGAGGAATGTGGTTGACACTGATTGGATTAAATGAAAAGTTACATTCAAAGCACAGAAGTTTCCTTGTGTCCTTAGGAGGTAACCAAGTGCAGGGTCTTGGTGATACCCTGTAACAAAAACATGCCCCAGTGGCAGGGAGGGTTTGATGCTGTGATAAGGTACTTCCGGAAACATTTAAGAAAATGGTAAATAATAACATAAAGTAGTGGAAACTTAATTCTGGGAAGGTGTGGGGGGATTATGATAATGAGTGATGTTTGATTTTAGTTTTTTTGCCATGCTGAATGATTCCCTTGTTAGGTCATAGGTAGATTAAAATGTAGTAGAAATGAATTCCAGATCTAAAGAATGTTCTCACTAGAAAAGCTGGATTTAGTGTAAAAGCAGAAGATGCAGGAGTAAGGACTGTCTTTTTCTTAGACTAATTTCCCACTGCAATTAAGTGCTACGAGATTGAAAAAACAGAGGCTAGCCTGGGTATTAGCAGATGAAACATGTCTAGAGAAAGCTGTAGACTGATATTTCAGCTCTGTGAGCAGCCTTAAAAACACCGACCAAACAAAATACGGCGCAAGAAAACAAAGACAGCTGTCAAACAAAGTAGAAAAATGCAGATCATGAGTGAGGAAGGGCATTTACCCTCTAAGGTCCCCCTGCAGAGGAGTTTGAGAGAAGAGAACCTCACCTTGCAGTGGTTCCACTGAGAGACTCTGTTAGTGAAGAGCTGACACAGCAGGCAGGGCTTGAATAAGTGATGATGGAGCTTTCTCGTTGCTTGTACCCTTGTGAGAGGGCCTGATGCCCTGCCAGAAATGTAGTTGTTAAATAGTTTTTATGTAGTTTTCCATGTAGTATATGTAACTATATAAACTACATATATGTCTTCTTATATAGTTATATATAGTTTTATTTTAAATTTAGTTTTTTAATACATGCATCAATTCAAATCTCTGAATACATAGGTAATTAAATTTTTTTAATGCTGGCTTTATGTGCTTCTCTGTACAGTTTGGTGAAGCTTGACAGGTATCACTGTCTTTTTTTTTCCTTTTAAAGCCTCTTCAGTGCTGCAAATATCCATAGATGTGCACTGGGGCATCCACAGGGAGAAAGATAAATACAGATTTAAAATATATTTCACTCTTTCCCTAAGATTGCATCCTGTGACAGACACTGGAATTGCATAGGATCCCCCGAAGCTTTCTTGTAAAAGAGGGAAAATACTATGTAACTTTCAGTGAAATTTCCACTTCTAGGGTGATTGGGAACTGGCAGCTGTGCTTGTTACAGATTTAAGGTGATTCCCCATGAAGCTTTTCTGAGCCATCTCCCACATGGAGTCTAGACCAGTGATGACCAGTCTATGAGGATAAATTCAGATTAGATAGAAGCAAGTTTTTTACCATGAGGGTGGTGAAACACTGGCACAGGGTGCCCAGAGAGGTGGTGGGTGCCCCATCCTTGGGAACATTCAAGGTCAGCTTGGATGGGTCTCATTGAATATGTCCCTGCTCTGGGTGGACAAGATGACTCTAGCTGGACTAGGTGACTTAAAATGTCTCTTCTGTCCCAAACTATTCTATGATTTCTAAAAACTGACCACAAACCCCTAAATAAAGCCTTCAGAAATTCTCCTTTAATAAGCCTCGACCTTGAAGAGTCACAGCTCTCTGGAGTTCATCTCCTGGTAAGGACCAAGCTGCCATGCCTGCAGGACAGGAGAAGAGCAGTACTTTCCTCCTCGTAGTCACACAAAGCGAGATAAACCTCTGCAACCCATCTGCGTGGTGTAGCTGTGAACCATGTCAATGGAAGCAAAGTTTGTGCAAAGAAAAGTTGGAGAGCAAATCCATTTCTTAGTTAATGATTTTAGCTCTGTTTACACCTTTGTTTTAATAGCAGCTGGCTCAAGACCCAACCAGAGTTGCATACCAGGGTCCCTAAGACAGTGTCATTAGCCTAAGCAGGTTAATTGATTTATTTGGCATGCCATTACACCTATTTACCTCAGGCCAGTCAAGCAGCAGAGGAAAAATGCTCCTGTTAAAGATTAAACATTCCACACTCCCTGTTTTGGGGTTTGAAAGAGCTCTAGCTCAGCTGTGCTTTCAAAGATGCTGGAATTCAAATGGAAACAGTCTTGATGTGCTCTCTTGGACAAAACAGTGTCTGCAGGGGCAGAGAGGAAGCTGGAGGAGTGTCTGTTTTTGCATTATTTTTTAGAAACAGTTCAGATACAGAGATGTTTCACTTTTCATTCCTGCACCAGGAGTTAGATCACAACACTTTCTGTTCCCTTGTCTCAATTCCATTCTTATCTCAAGAAGGCAACAGTTCTGGCAGTGCCTTTGGTTGGGATTACAGAGCCCTGTGTTTAGTGGCCTTCAGCTGTGACCAAGTTACATAGTTGGTATTTCCCATGCCAGGCTGGATCCTTCCCCAGACTGCTCTGCCCATATCCAAGATCAAGACAATGAGGGAAAAAAATATCCTGGAGGTTTCTCCTTAAATACCTATTATTCGTATAGGAAGTGCTGTAATGTTGGGGGTTTTTTTCAGTAAAAAACCAAAACATGGAAATAGTAAGCTCAAGGTTTACTGCAAGCTCAGAAAGGTGCCTCTTGGTGCCCTCATGAAAAAGAATTGTCTTAAAAATTTAGGATCCTCTGAACACCTCATTCGTGCATCTTAGGTAGAGATTTTGTCCAACAGCTCAATTCCAAGAGGACTTAGCCTAAACCAAAAATGTTCCAGAGTGGAAATGCGGCATTATATGGAGTTAAACATCCACCACTCTTCAGTGAGGGAGAGCCATGAAAGGTTTTCTATTCTGTGAAGCTCCTGTGACTGCAGCAGATTTTATGGGGTAGCCTCAGGAAGTTGACGATGCTGTAAAAGGGTGTTGGAGGAACCAGGTGAGCAGGCTTAGCAAACAGCAGTCGATCAGGTAAGGCCACATAAAAAGTCCCAGGTATAACCTTGCAAAGAGTCATCCATAAAGGAGAATGAAATCTGCATTTTGTCAGCATAGACAGATCCTTTCTTTCTGCATTGTGTTGGTACCAGCAGAACTGTGGCTTTCATAACCTTTCCTTTCTGACCACAGCGAGCTGCCCTCAGCATTGGAACATTTGCCTCCCCTAATCAGCCAAGGGTCTGGGCTGAGGGGCATCCACAGCGGGTGAGCAGTGTCCTCACAGCATCTGGGAACTGCAGTTAGGACTGGGTGCTTTTCCACTGGTGAACAGAAATGAGGGATCACTAATCCCAAACCTGTGCTGGACGTCCACCACTTGTTCACTGGGGGCCTCTGCGTTTGCACACTGTGGTGGAAGGGTTTTGAGTGGATAAATAACCCCTGGAGTGATGAGTCTGTGCAGGGGCAGCACACAGGGCAGGGCACTCTGGCTGGGATGTGGGGAATGCGTAAGGTCAAAAAACAGAAACGGGTACAAATCAATGTGATTTTTTTTTAAAAAATCAAAAAGAGAGAAGTTGGAAGGTTTACAGAAAACAGTCCAAGTTAATATCACCAGTCTGAAAACAGCAAAGCCATAAAGGAAGCGCATAAGGCTTTCGTAAAAGTGTTGTCTTTTTTCCTTGTTAATTACTAAGAATAATGTTCTTGTTAGCTCTTTGATGTGAAATACAGAAAAGCTACAGAGTACACTACCTTCTAATTAGTTATACTGATTAAATTATGGTTTGGGTTTGTTTTTCTTTAACACTTCCTGAAAAGAAAGCTGCTCCTCCAAAAGGCAGAGAGAGCAGCAGGTTAAAGCATGTGCATCTCTGCATCCATAAATGCTCATTTTTCATGTGGGATATAAAATGTGAGGTAGACTGTTTTCAGGAGGCTGATAATGTAAAAGGAATGACATTACATTTGCTGTGCAGTGTCAGGGATCTACTTTTATCCTCTAGAATTGTTCCATTTTCTGCAATCCTTAATCTGCTTAATCTGTGATATTACAGGCTTGATGTTGCATTAAAAGTATTAAAAAATCTGCAATCGAGTTAACTTTTTTTTTTAAGGGGATGTAATAATAATTTGCTTAAGAGGTTCCTGGTTCATGTAATACCAAAATAATGGAGAATTAAAAGGCATTCGCAGCTACAAATATTTGGGCTTTATTTCATACAGTATTATGGAAATGAATTGCACTTTACATTAGAGTTTTTGAAGGGCATGATTGTAGATATGTAGCAAAAAATAGCTCTGAATTGAATTAAAAATAATGAGCTTAGTATTGTCAGAAATGTGGGAGTATGAAATCACTTTCAATTGCAATCCATTGTGTTTTTTGAGGAATTATCTAGATTTTGCTGTCATTGTCATATCCCCCAGTATATCTTGCAGAATATTAATGAATGTAAAAATAACTCCTGAATTTTGCAGTGGAATCACGATTGATGCAGTGTGATAGAAGAATTGATGCAACATCTCCCACTTTTGTCATTCTGCATTGGTTTGTGGCAATTTTCTGTGGTTTTATTTTCTTTTTACCATTTATCAGATGTTCCTAATATGAGAATCTAAATGGCAAAAATAAATTGCTCTCGTAAACATCTTGACATGAAATATTTCCACCCGTGGAACTACCCAGTTTAATGTCATATTACTGTGATTTTTGAAGAGGGAAATACAAGCTAAAATCCAACGTTTTTCTTCTTTTTGGGTCATTCATGCAAGATGGATGTTGTGTGTTGTGACATTCCTGCAGCCGACGTTTGCATGGAAGAGGGGATGTGAGAGAGCTCTGCACATGTGGCAGGACAGGTCCCTCTGACCCAGGCAGCCCTGGGGAGTCACCTGGCAATGGTGTGCACCAGGTGGCAGGGAGAGGCCACCCAGAGAAGGGTTTGGAAGCAAGTTTATAGTGCAGGGCTGAGTTTATCAGGGTTTGTTTCCTGCCATCGGGCAGCACAATACCAAATTCCCGCAGCAATGAGTGAGTAAGAACAGTCTGCAGTGAAGGAAGGCTTCTGTGATAGAGCTTGGCAGCATCATTGCAACAATGACTTTTGGATGTGCCTTTCCCAAGGAGAATGTGTCCTTGCACTGTTAAAAAGTGTCTAATTTCCATTTTGAATTTCTGGTTATGTTGAGATTTGGAGGGGTGAGGTTGGGGATAATTTATTTTCTCTTGCCTTTTTTTGGAATTGGGGAGGACATTTGGATTTTTTCCCAATCCCCCCCTCCTTTTTTTTTTCCCTTTTTTTTCTTTTTTTTTTTTTTTTTAAAACCCAGATTTGCATTTCTTTACCATGCAAGCCTGTAAGCAGGCACTGGCCCAGGCAAAACCTGCTCTGGTGCTGAGCCATGAGGAGGGAGGCTCGTAGTTGACCATTATTGACCAGTAATCCTCATGGACCCTCTGGAGTGAGTCCAAAGGAGAGTGATGAAGATGTTGCCAGGGCTGGAGCACCTCAGCCAGGCTGAGACAGTTTGGGTTGTTCAGCATGGAGAAGACTCTGGAGAGACCTTAGAGCCCCTTCCAGTACCTAAAGGGGGCTCCAAGAGAGCTGGAGAGGGACTTTGGACACAGTCATGGAGTGACAGGATAAAGGGAATGGTTTTAAACTAAAAGAGAGTAGGTTTAGAATAAATATCGGGCAGAAATTCTTGACTGTGGGGGTGGTGAGGCACAGTTTGCCCAGAGAAGCTGTGGCTGCCCCATCCCTGGAAATGTTCAAGGCCAGGTTGGATGGGGCTTGGAGCAACCGGGTCTAGTGGAAGGTGTGTCTGCCCAGGGATGAGCTTTAAGGTTCCTTCCAGCCCAAACCATCCTGTGATTCTGTGATTGATTTTCCTGCTGAAATACTATTACACTTGTGACTTGGGATAATATTTACAGGGTAGACTCTGCAGGTGTTTCATTCATTAGTTAGTATTTACATGGAATTAGCAAATTTGGAAGAAGTGGGAGAGTTGACATTATCAGATAAACCAGACTTTCTGGCAACAGCAGATTGTACCTAAGCCTGTACCTAAACCTGTGCATGCGTTTTCTTTTACTCCAGAAGCAATGTCTTCACACTTCTTTGCGAAATTGGAAAAAAAATATCAGCAGTGGATTTATTCTGAAATGAGTATTTTGTCTTTTGTGTTTAATTAATGCCTTGGAACCAAAATGACATTTGTTTCTGCCCGTGGGTGTTGCCGGGGGAGCTGATGTGCTGTGAATTCCCGGGCACGTTTGCTGTGTGCTGGCTCCGTGTGATGCGAGCTGGCCGCGAGTCCCGGCTCGGTGATGTCTTGGGGACCAGCTCCTCCTTTTATTTATCCCCCACCGGCTTTTCTGTTTGCAGCCTAATTTGCTGGTAATGGGAACAGTCAGATTTTCATCTGTGTTAACACATCTCGGGTTTAACCAGAGCCCTGCTGCTCCGATACGAGCCAAGCCCACCATTTCTGTCCAAAAAGGCAGCTCTTCTGAACTCTCCTGCTTTTGGTAGTAACTTTTATTGGAATTCTGAGTTCTTTTTTGTCTCTGTTGACCAAAAAAAAAGGAGAGGCTGAAAATTGATGTAGGTTCTTAATCACAGTGAAAGGTACCAGGCTGTTTGAAGGCAAGTTTTGGTGACATTACAGATTGGGGTTTTACTTATGCAAGGGGCAGCTAAATCTCTAAAACATCCTACTCTGAGGCAAAACCTAAAACGGGAGAATAAAATATCTTCCAGAGCAGTGCAATTGCATTGACTCACAGCCTCTGCAGAGCAAATGGCTGCGTTGCCTGCTCCAAAAGGATCGGACCTAAACCCCTCTGATGCTCCCATTGCTCCAGGAAGCTGCTGCGTGGGTGCACAAGTCCAGAAGCACTTGCCTGGCTGGCTGTGTTTGCACACAGGCATCCCCAGCTGATGCCTTTGCGCTATCTGAAGAGCGCTTTCCTGCTGGTTCAAGCTGGGATAATTCCTTCACAAAGAACCACTAATGATCTTACAAGCACCACATCGAGTGGAGACGGCTTCTGAGAGTGGGTCTGGCGCCTTGGCTGGTAGCTCTGAAATGCTGAATGTTGTTGTTGGAGGCCTCCAAATCAAGTGGAAATGAATATGAATAAAATGATATGTGAATCGAGAGGAGTTTTTTTCTATTGTTCCAATGTAGTGGCTAAAACTTTAAAATACTACGTGTATCAAAGTTGCTAGAAAGCATTTTAAGTAGCTGGCCAAACTGATGCAATAGAGAACAATTGTATTTTTTTAAGTTTTCAATTTGTGACGATTGGTTTTCTAAAAATACATGGGGGTTTTAAGTATAGTTACTGAGACAGAAAAAGTCGTGCTTCTCTTAGTCTCTCATATAAATATTTTTGCAGCACTCTGTTGTTGCAGCTCCTAGAAAACCTGATTCAAGGCTGGGGGCAGTTTGTGTTTCTTGGATGTTTTGTTTTGCAGCTCCTTTTTATAGCCCGGGCTCGGGAGGGAAAGGGGAGGAGGGGTGGGAAAGTGTGTGGGGACAAAACCAAGGCGGCTGCAGGAAATGGGTGTCCATTCCCACACCTTCCTGAGGCCATCCAGCTTGGCTTCCCAGCCTGGAGCTGACCCCCAGATTCCAGCCTGGGCAGCAGCAGTGCTGGGCTTCACAACTTCGAGTCAGTGACTGATTTGTTCCATTTTGGTTTTGCTTAACTCCAAGGGGGCTGAATTATTTTTTAGCAGCAGGAAGGATCAGAAGGGATGCCTTGTTTCCTGCTGAGGATGAGCAGAGATACCACACTTGCCCTTCTCCTGGAGGACGCCTTAGGGAAGGAAAAAGGATTTCTGTATTCCATAGCTCCATCTTATTTTTTGTTCCATTTTTCATGGGGGAGATAAACTAACAAAGCATTAAATAAAACTGAAGCTCAGTTCTGAGCAGCCTGATTTACAGCCCTCTTGGGTCAAGTTTTAGGTTGGTCCATGTGAAAAACAAAGTTCACTCTCCTGTTAAGATTTAAAAGTTTAATAAAGGACAATAAGGGGCAAAGATAATAAAGCAAAAGTCACAGCGCTGGATGCTTTTGGAGCTCAGCTAAGAGCACACCTGTGGCCTTTAAAACGCCCTTTTTATACACCTGGAGTATTACATATTCATCAACAATTATACATATTAATCAACAATTATGCATATTCAAAACCCTTTCCAGTAACAATTCAGAATGGAATCTTGTTTTGGTAATTCCCCGCAGGTGATTGCATATTCACACCCTTTTGAGTAACCATTCAGAATGGAATCCAGGCAAATAGTTCATAAGCATAGCTATTTCTAAGTTTTCTGTTAAATGAAAAAGTATTTAAGAAAACCATATCCTCACAACAACGCTACCTTATATAGCATATTTTACATATAGCATCTATTTGTGGCAGAGCCACTGTTACAAAGGCTACTTTAACATCACTTATTTTAACATTTGCAAAAAGCCAATATTATAGCATCTATTTATCACATCCACCTGAGAGTGGATAACCAGACAGTGTCCAACCCATATGGGAGGGTTTTAGCTGCTTTATAGCTAAAAGAATGTTTCATGAGTGCACTTATACTTGTATGAAGTGGCAATGTCTTTGTGTAATCAAAGAGTTTTGTTTTGATCAACTTACATTCCTTTTGACTGACAAAACCTGAAGAGGGGAACAAAAAAAAAGTCCTCCTTATGCCTTAGGCTCAGGCAAAAACATCTCCTCCAGAAGCAGGCGCTTCCATCTCCTCCTGTCCACTCACATTCCCCGTGTGATTAGGCCATGAAATCAGCTTTAGCAGATCTCAAAGGTTGCATGGGCAACGCTGGCCTGATTAAATCTGTGGATGGGCTCACATGACTCCGGGTGCAGAGTTGTGGCTGGAAAGCCTGAGATGTCAACAGGAGTGGAGGACCAGGTCCCTGCATAGCATGGCACTGCCACTCCTTCCCCAAAGGTCAGGATAGAAACCAGCCCGTGGCTGGAACACACGTGGAGCAGTGAGAGGTCAGGTTACAGAGAGGAGAGCCCCTTGTCAGATCTGTCTGTGAAAGGAGACTTGTAATGTGTTACAGATACCGGGATTATTTTGGGCTGGTGAGAAAAGCTGCTCCTCCTGCAGTAGCTGTTCTGTGAAAGCCTGCTCTGGACTTTTTTAGTCAGGTCTGGGGAAACAAGGATGCTAAAACTGGGGAGTTTCAGTGGGAGCTGAGGAGGCACTGGCTTTGCTGTCCCAGTTTGCAGCAGTTGCTTGGGGCTGACACTGTCCGGGGCTGCTCATGTCCGTGGAGAATGGTTAACTCAGCAAGGGGCTGTGGTCTGTCTTCTGCATGGTGCCCCACAAAGCCTTAGGGGTTAACTCATGGATTGCTTGAGATCTGACTTTCCCAGTGCTTCCTAATCAAGGAATGTTGTGAGAGATACTCCAGGGTTTTGTTCACGCTTTCATATGCGGTCTCCTGCAAACACGACCTGGATTTTTATCACGGATAAAAATTAGCACTCCTAATCAGACAGGAAAATACAAGAAAGCCCTTTTCTAAATGGAGTTAAGCTGTCAAATTCCTCCCCAAATGTTTGTTTCTGCACAGGGATCAAACGTAATTATTTTTCTCAAATACTGTTCTCTCTTCTTCTGTAGGAATCAGAGTTTCTCTGCCTGGAGTTTGATGAGGCCAAGGTGAGCCAGATGCTGAAGAAACTGTCAGAAATAGAGGAGAGTATGACTTTGTTGACTCAGACTACTTAACCAAATAAAGAGATTGCAACTTACAAAAAAATGACCATTGTTTTTTCATAATTCCTTTTTCTGCACATAAAATCAGTGGTGATAATTAAATCCCGATTATAACCCCAAGAATGAGCTAAACCACACTGTGAAGCTTTGTCATCCCCTCCTCCCAACCTGTTTTCCAAGGCAGCAGCAACACTGTTTCCACAAAGCTTTGCATAATCGGGCCTTGGAGTGCCGCACAGCTTTTCTCTTTTTCCCCCTCAGTCAGTCCTGGAGTCTTCCAGATGCTGTAAATGCTGGGCTGGATGAACAGCAAGGGTAAATTGGCCAGTTGTGGCAGAGGAGAAATGAGCAGAAGAAACAGGCAGATTAGGCGGAGCTCATGTTTATCCTTCCAAACCATGGACTTTATAGGACAAATCCACCTGTCTTAGCTCTGTCTGCTTAAAGCCCAGGAAAGCAGATGAAGTGCAGGGAGCTCAGGGAGCAGAGGCACAAACACACCTTTCTTTACCTGTGAGCCCCGTGCTGCCAAGGATTCAGTGGTTCCCAAGGGCTGGCCAACCTGCCTGCACCTTCCTGGGAGCCAGGGGACAATCAGGGAGCAGCTCCTGGGCGATAGGAGATGCTGGTTTTCCAAAAGGAGCAGTCCTGCATGCACAGAGCACCGGATCCAGCTGTCTGCTGGTGAGCCCTCGAAAGCCACTTCTGATCTGCTTCCCCAAAGACCATCCACCCTCATCACCTTCTGGCTCTCTGGCTGTAGTGGTGCAGCCCTGGCACGGAGCTGCACGATGTGCTTGAGGGGCCAGTGCTTTGTCAGAGCACAGCTGAACTTGGCTGCTCTCAGTCCTGTTTGTCATGGTTTGGTTTGACCTCAGAAAGCCTCAGATGGAACCCAAGGTGCACATTCAGAATGTGGGCAACAAAAAATGCCCTTGGCAGCCTGGCAGGCCTAAGCCTTATCAGTAGAACACTTGAGTGAAGAAAGCAGCCAGAAGCAGGTCAGGGGCACAGGATCTGCCCTGCCCGGATGGCTCCTGCCTGTTGCAGTGCCCACATCTGTGCTGGAGCACCCAACTGCAGAGCAGCTGCTGCCCCTGCGCTCACAGAGGCCCCCAGAAGGGTTTCCAGTTCCTGTGCTTCCGTTCAGGGCTGCAGCCCTGTCAGCCTGGCCACAGCAGGATGTCCCACCACACTGAACCAGCAGGAGCTGGAGGGGCCTGAGCAGGCCAGCACTTGTACAGAGCAGGATGGTCCTCCCGGGAGAGCTGCCTGGTGGTCCATAAAAAGGGGACAATCCAGGCTCCTGGTTTGCTCTGTCACTTGACTGGAAGGTGTGCACACACGTTTGGCTGGAGGCTACGTTGCTTCTTGCCATTTTATATTCGCTTCATAAGCAACCTCCTCCTGAGCTAAAATTACACTGAGGGCTTGTACCAATATAGAGATGACAACATAAAATGTTCTCGTGCCATAACTAAAGCACTCCTCATCGCTTCTCCTGAGAATTTATTGCTTGTGGAGTTGCCAGATTGCACTTGGACGCGAAATCTCTTCAGAGCAAGGGAAGGGCACCTTTTCCCATCTGCCTGGGCAGAAGGGGAAGCATCCCTCAAGCCAATTTGTGTCACCGCACAGGGAATTAACATCTCCTTTGCCGTGCCTGTCCCGCTGCTGCCTTGTCTCTTACAGCCTCCTGGTTCTGCTCTCTTTCTGTCACAGAGGAACCACACAGCCCCCAGCACCTCTGTTTCCCCAAATGCCTTCGGCTGATCCTTGTCAGAGAGGAACTGGGCTGTAACCACAAGCTGCTCCTCACGCTGCTCCTGAGTCACTGGCTGCAGCACCGCTGTGAAATGAGTGCTTTGTGATTCTCTGGGCTTTCCATTGCCTTTTTCAACTAAGTTCATTCAAGTGCTTTCTGTGTTTTAGGACATATTTTAAAAAAAAAAAAATCATCAAGGTCAGGGAAGGATCATGATCTTAAGTAACTTGCACTGTGTCAAACATACTTATTGTTTTATTTTAACATGGTCAGAGGATAGGAAAATGTGCTATAAATGGAAATTAAAGAGAAACAAACTGGGAACAGATGTCAGGAAGTATTATTTCATGCAAAGAATAATAAATATGTGGAATGGCTAACAAAGCAAGGAGGCAGAGGCAAAAAGTCTAGGGGACATTTAAGAAATAATTGGATACTTTCCTAGTTGAGGTGGGAAGGGGTGCATTTTTATGGGTGGATGCTTCTCTCTCTTCCTAATCCTCCCTTCCCCGAATATCTAACAATCTTCATTTTCTTCTTGGTGGATCTTTCTAAACTACTGTGCAAAACAAAAACAAAAAACAAACAAACAAAACCCCTGAGTGTGTTGAGGACCACACTCTGCTCAGTCCTTGGTAGTCAATGGGCAGCAAAATTGTTCCTGCTTCACCAGCTCTGATGTGGCAGGGAAGGAGATGCTGTGCTTCCCCAGATGCTGTAATCCTCAGCTGCTGCTGGGACACGAGGACAGGTTTGCTCCTGCTGGGGTGGTTTGTGTGTGTCCTGTCCCTCCACCTGCCCCTGCCTATGGTGTTCCAAGCCTGCTGGCCACTTCTGGCTGACCTTGGGGGGGACAAGGCCTCCGATGCCGCTCTGCTTTGCTTCCTTGCGTGAAAGGCACGAGCACCCATGGCTTTTGTTGGGATTCATGGGTGTCCCTCGCTGTCTGTGATCCTGCTAAGTATCTCTGTGGTGCTGGCAAATGAAAGCTCCTGTTCAGGAGAGATTTCACATTCCTCCCCCAAAGCCCCGATGTAAACCAGACTCATCCTGAATGCATGGCCAGGCAGCTCCTGCAGTGGCTGGGACCACACGTGGCCACTGGAATCCTGCCTGGATCCAGCTGAGCAGACATCCCAGCACAGCCCTGTTGGCCACCGGGGCCTCATCCAGCTTTGGAGACCACTGTGGTTCCTGCCGTGGCGCCTGCTCCTGTGTCTGTGTGCTAAGCCAGGCCAGCAGTGTGGCACCATCATCTCCTCCTCTTCCTCCTTTCTTCAGGGAAGCAGCCCCACGCTGCCAGCCCAGCCTGCCAGACAAGGGAACGAGCAGCCCAGCACGGCCGGAGTGGGAAAGGGAGGGACAAGCAGCGGGAAGAAGGGCTGAAGGAGGGAGTCCCACCTGAGAGAGGCTTCCCTGCCCCGTACTCCTACAGCCGGGGAAGGAGCTGGGACACGACTCCTACCATCCTCCCGTGTCCTTAGGCTTGGGAAGCTGCCCCCGCAGGGCTCCCCGCTGCTCTCTGCTTTGCTGACAGACACAGACCCCGTACGGGCGGCTGCCCTGGGGCTGGGGCTGGGGCAGGCTCGGTTCCCATCACAGTCTGGGTGTTCCATCCAACCTGCCCCGTGGTGCTGCGGCAGGGCCGGGCGGGGCCGGGCGGGGCAGGGCACTGAGCTCCCGTCCCACTTCCCTGGCGTTTCCCGGGGGGCAGCTGCAGAGGGCAGGGGAGCCGAGGCAGCTGCCGCAGCTCTGGCAGCGCGGCCCGGTGACTCAGCCCGCACGGGATGTGCGGCCGGCCCGGCGCCGCTGCCTCGCACGGAACGCGCACAAGCCGCGCTCTGTCGCAGCCCTCAGCTTCCTTACGTGTCACCTTTTGCTCCGCTGAAATGCCCCGCGGGTTGGTCCTGCAGCAGCAGCTCCGCGTTTTCCCGGGATTCCTCCAAGCTGCCAGTCGCTGTGTGATCCCAGGAGCTCCCTGAAATACCTGCAAGCGCTGCCGCTTTCAATCACGCATTACACAACTGGCAAGCCCCGCACTCGCTCTCTGCTTGGCAAGACCATTACTCTTAGTACAGTTTCCTTTTTTCTTGGTCTGCATATGCCCAGAACTGCTAAAGTTTTGAAGTGTTTTTCTAGGATATCTGTATTTGAAAAAGATAAATGTCTCAGGCACACCATGTTTTTCCAAATCTGAGCCAAAAAAAGTGCTGTATTTCATAATGCTCTGGGCCATGGAAAGCAGCAGATGATGATATACTTATTTCATACTGGTGTTGATTTACTTTCCGATTATTCAGGTTGCTTAGTCTCATATTATTTTACTTTTTTTTTCTTTCTTACAGGTCCTTTTTGCAAGTGTAAATAATAGTGTTTGTGCTCTCATTGTGCTTCACACAATGGGAAGGATTTTGCAGGAGCCCATAATCTCCACATCTTATTGTGCTTGAACTTTTTAATGAGCTGATTGATATTTTGAGAGGTTTTCTTTTCTGTGTGTCAATTCTTTGCTACCTGTTGATAAAACAAATTGCTCACCGTTTTTCTGAGGAGATTTCCTGGTTTAGATATTTGCTGACCGTTTGTAGGTGCACAAGTATCTGAGAAGTTTTACCCCAAGGCTCACACTGGCCATTACGTTGCTCACAGAAATGTTTTCTTCTCCTTCTGGGCAGTTTCAACAGTTTATTCATTCATTCCAAATATTTATAAAGAGGTCCTCAGTGCTGGGGACAGAGGGAGCCTTTTCCATAAGGGGAATGCAGTGGTCCTGGAGCAGCAGCCACTGACGACTTTTTAATGTGTTGCGTTTCATGTGGCTTGAGACTGGAAAAACAGGCCATGGCTCCTCGCCTTGAAGCTGGGCCTGTTAAAATCCTCCTCAGGAATTATTCCCAAACCCCAGGGAAGTGTGGCTTGGGGTGTCATTTAATCCAATGTGGTGGCCAGAGCTGCGCTCCTGGGTCTCCCTCACCATGCCAGGGGGTACAGGGGGACAGGCAGCCATCACCATCAGTGCTTCCTCCCCTCAGCGCACCAAAACTGACCTGTTTCCACCCATCCAGGTCACTCTGGTTTAGCCAATCCTTGCCAAAGCTGCGGAAGAGGCCCCCTCTCCTCGACAAGGACATACACACACCAACAAAGATGCCTTTTCCGAGTAGCACGAATCCCAAGGGTGATCCCCAGGGCCACAGAAGTCCCAGAGGACACGGTGTGTCACCTCCCGTGAAGAGGTGGCAAGAGGGATGCAGCTGCAGCCTCACCTCTGGACTGCCAGTGCCACTTGGGAAGTGTTATTTTGGGATATCACCCGAGCTTGTTGTCCCAGCACAAAATCATGGGTGGTAGAGGCTGGTGCTGTGGAGCTTCCTTCCAGGTCTGGTGGGCCTGATCAACCCCAACCCCAAGTCCCTGAATGCTTTGCCCTTCCTCCTTCCTTTCAGTGGTAGGAAGGCAGATCTTGCAGTGCAAGAATTTGCAGGAAAACAGGTTTGGAGGCATGTCGGGAGTGGAGAGCCAGCTGGGGGGTTTGACCCTGGGGCATTTTGCAGGGTTATTGCAGCAAGGGGAGGTCCCTGAGATGTGGAGCTGTCAGGGGCCATCTGTCAGCAGGGAGGTACAAGAGAGATTTCCCCAAAGATGTTTTCCTGTTTCTTCCTTTCCCTGCACACAGGTGACTTGGAACTCACATTTTAATTCCCTTAGTGGCCAGCAGCACTGGAACTCCGGCACTCAACCATTAGCGCTTGTAATGGGATGGTATTGGAGAATATGTAAAACCAGGTAATTGCATAAATGGCTTTTTTGGATGCCAGCAAGTGCCTCAGACCCTTGAGGAGTGACATTTTACAGGAGTGGATGGGAGAAAAACAGCAATCACAGCACAAAACCCAAAGCCACAGTGTTTCTGAGAGGAGCCTGGGAGACAACAATCATTTCCTGAGCTTTCTGGCCAGTTGGCAGCCCTGGCTGAACGCAGCACTGCCGGGAAACTGCACGATACAGTGCATTTTAGTAATAAGTGGCACTTTTCCTGCCTGGCAAATCAAACCACGGAGGGCATTAGAGTCTTCATGGCATCTCTGCTCTTGGCAGCAAAAGGAACAAATAAGCAAAGCCACGTCAGGAGTGGATGGGTGGCTCAGGCAGAGAGAGAGAGAGAGAGGGGGGTGTCTGTTTGATCCCAGCCACCTGCGCGTGGCTCAGGGCTCTCCCTGCACTCACAGAACACAGCAGCCACCCCACCACCCTCTGCAAAACGTGGTGGCTCAGGGAGCTCTGGGCTCCTCCAGGCATCCCCTTAAAATAAACTCACTGCTGCAGGACCTCAGAACAAATCTGCATTTCTCTGTGGCCAAGGAACACGGTGTGTAAAGTTAATCCCCCGCTCCAAGATCCTGGGAGGCAACGGCATGCAGAAGTGCAAGGTTAAAAAATGCCTCTAGAACCAGTGGCTGGGAACCATAAATACCTTCCAGGCAGTCCTTAGGCACATCAGGAGATGAGCAAGCAAAGCAACTGGAATTTATAAACTTACATAATTAATTTTTCTTTGCAAGGAGAACAAACGTTCCCATGTTCCAGCTCTTTTAGGGCCTTTGACAATTGGGCTCCTTTCTATAAATATTGTTATGTAAGTTTATACATTTCAGTTAGTGCTTGTTCTAGCCTCTTCACAGCCCAAGGATGTTTTCACTCCAGTTTATTATTTCAGCTGTGGATAGATCATTTTGCCCTGGTGCACCTATAATGGGATTTAAATTAAGATGCTTGCAAGCAGTGTAACAGTAGTGAAATAGTGCCGGAAAACATTGGTACATACCCAGGGAGAATGAAAGAAAGAAATTAGCTTTACATGGCACCCTTCCCCGCAGGGCAGGACAGGATTTCTCTGTCTGGAGACACAACCTGTGAAGGATGAGTGCTGTACCTGAGCTGCATTGCAGGGCTGCTGGAGACGTGGTGTAATGGCCATGGATGCTTTTATTCCAGGGCACGGGAGCACCTCTGAGTCATCCAACAGCCCTGTAACTACAGCGTGCTGCAATCAGAGCTGGCTGAAATGCTTAACCCCAACGGCTTAATCTCCAGCCATTGCAAATTAGTACAGCTCCATTAACTCCAGAGGACTATTTACATGGGGGAGGTTAGATGTGTACAGGATCAGGCACAAAACCTGCAGTGATTCTGTACGCGGGGCAGTGGTTTACTAATTTACAAGGCTAGATCTCATCTCTGCTGGTTTCTGAAGTTTTGTTTATTTATAGTGAGCACATCCATGTCACAGGGATTTCTCCATCAAGCAGCATAAGGAAAATCCTTCATCTTCTCCGATTATGTTGCTGATCCCAGTCCCTTGTGCAGGAGATATCTTCCCTCCATGTCATTCTTCTGTAACCTGTAGCTATGAGGCTGGATATTAAAACTTGATATGTGGATTATTTCATTTCCCTTTGTCCTGTTTTTTATTTCTGAAGTTTATCTGCAGATCCTACAATAACAGGAGAAAAGCTTTGTGATCTCCTTCTTTGATCTATTGTAATTCTGATGGGCCAGGGGCCCCATCCTGCACCCCGGGTGGGCTGGGCAGTCATGAGTGTATGTAAGTCAGCACTGAGGCATGGCAAATAGCCCGTGGCCTCCGGGGTGGCTTTTATGAGCACAAATACACCTGAAAAAGTTACGGGAGAAGGGCAGGTCCTGGGAGAAACCAGGTGAGTCATGAGCACCTGGGGGAAGCCGTGGGCAGCCAGATGGTGCAGGACAGGGAGCTGGGAGGGAGGCCCTGGGGTGCTCTGCAAGCTGGGCACCAACGTGCTGGACAGGTCCCTGCACCCAGGGCTTGTAACAGCCGTCCTGACAGAGTGCCCAGAGAGCAGGCACAAACTCCCTTCTGGATAGAGCCTGATGAGTGCCTTGGAGGGTGCTCCAGAACAGCCCAGGCAGGTCCCATCCCAACACTGCCGCCGTAAAAATGAGCCCGCTCTCTTCACCCTGGTTTTGGTGACCCTTGTGCTCCTGCCACCCAAAGAAGGAGCCCTCAGCCAGGGAGTGCCAGCCCCAGGCCCGGTGGCAAAACACTCTGTGCCTCTGCCACTGGTGTGCAGCTCCTGTGGGCTGAGCAGGACTTCACTCTGGTAGCAGCTGTGCCCAAAGCTGAGAGCTTTGCCCAATGGCTGGGAGTGTCTTGAAAAACCTCCTGCACGCGCTGTTGGCACAGTTTCCTTTGCCACCCAGAATCAGCCAGCCTGGATGCCAGCACCCTCCCAGACAGAGGACTGGTTTTAACTGGAGTTGCTTTACCCAAGCTGGCCCTGTGAGAGTCCAAGGCAGCCTCATCCAGGAGGTGCCTGAAATCAAGATGGTTTAAAAAAAAAAATCTAAGTGACGTGAGGACTGGCAGTTTTCCCTCATCTGGGATTTTGCTGGTGCTTAGAACTGCATCTGCTATAAAGTAAAAGTAAGAGCAAAGCAGAAGCAGTTTAGCTGAAGTGGGTCCAGTGCATTTTTTAGGTATAAACACTTTGCTCACCTTTGAAGTGTCCTGGCTGCAGCTTCTTCAGTTTTGCAGCTCTTTAGGTCTTACTGCAAAACGCTGTGGGATGCCTCTGAACCGAGGTAAGGAGAGGAGCAAGGAGCTCATGTTTCCAGGACATGAAAAAGATGGTTTGTATAGAGCAGGTGCCTTTTTGGTTTTCACAAAATAATTACTGCCCAGTTTCTGCTACTACAGAAATTGAATTTCAAGTGGATTCTTCTCCATCCTCTTGCATCCTGCACTCTGCACTGCTGTGCCTGCCTTGTGTCTGCAAGAAAAAGGAGCCCCACACGGAGGCAAACAGCACTAGTTACTGCAGCCTGTGTCTGGAAAAGGCAGGTACGTCCTTCCAGAGCAGGGAAACTGATTTTAATCCAAGCAGCTCAGGGAGTAATTATTCTTGGCAAATGTCAATCAATACCAGCACAGTGCAGCTCTGCCTACAGCTTGCAAATGACAGCACAAAACATAACAGGGGCAACTTTCTTTCCACAGCCTCTGTCCTGTCCTGCTTTGCCTGCAAGAGCAAAGCTGCAATGCTCCAGAAAAAAAACGTGGTGTTCTGAAGCACATGTGCCAATCTCTTCAACTTGAGTGGTTTTGCCAAAGCTGAACCTGCCAGCCACAACTCCCCCGTCTCACCAAGGTACAAAAGCAAAGGGAAGTGGAGCAGAAGACCTCTGTAGCACTTACTCTTGCTGTGCTGGTTTGCCTGTGTGTGGCAGGGGGAGAAGGTGGGAAAATGACTGTGAGAAGACCACTGAACTGTTGTGGTCATGTTGCTGACAAGCCTTGCTGACAGACCTTGCCTACCCTGGGAGAGGCCCTTCACTTGTCTGAATTCCAGGCTCAAACATTTGGGTGGGAAAAAACAGGTTCATTCCTGGAGGGACTGAGATGCTCCAGCCCCAATCGCATGTCACCTTTGCTTTTTTATTTTTTTCTTATCGTTGCTGAAGTACTCACATGCCACAGAAGCAATCTTTAGTCTCCTGTTATTATTTAAATTTCAACCTCTTATCTCCTGTTCTTATCCTCTTTGGTCGCAGAAGCACGCTCAGGTTAGTCCTGTGCTTTCCAGGTGTCCTCTAGACACACCAATCTGTCCACAAAAAACAGGCAGATCGGTATCCTGGATAAGCTTTGGCCCAGCACAGAAAATTAATTCCAGCCATCCTGGCCTTATGGAAGGGTTTTGACTCAGGAGAGCCAAGTGAATGTTCACAGGAGGCTGGGGGGGAAGTGTTTCAGTCCCTGTGTGCCTGCAGCATTTTCAGCACAGGGGGTGCACATTTTGGAGCAGGGGCCAAGAGATGTGGGAGCACCTTCTGGATGCAGTGTGAGGACTCTGGGACGAGCACTTCCATAATGCCAGTGACTGCCAGCCATGCCAGACTCACAGGAAAGGAGCTACTCCGTGTTTCTGAGGGGCTGGGTGCTGGTCCTTGTGCTGAACTGCTATAGGGGATGAGCCAGCCACGTTCACAAGGTGGGCTGCAGGCAGGTACCTGGGAATCCCGGCAACACACAGGGAAAATCCTGTGCCTGCTGCTTTCCCGTAGCTGCGGGAGGACGTGCCTGCAGCCACCGCGATGGCTCCGGGAGTGCTGGGATGTGGCTCCCCCGGGAATGCAGCACAGGGCCCCGGGGGCGAGTGCTTCTCTCAGCACCCTGGCTCTGTCCCGCTCCTCTCGCTCCTGCTTTGCTGCAGGGACAGCAAGATAACCTTGAAGATTTTATAACCTGAATCTCATTTCTACTTCTCCTTTGCTCCTGGCAATGTACCAATTATTAATTAACAGGCAAATGCTAGAGAAAAGGCCAATGTACATAGCTCGTTTCCATAAATGTAAATGCAGCAGTCCCCAGGTCAGCTTTTATTACAGTGAACTCAAATACTGTGAATAAATAGCCTGGAAAAAAAAAGCAGAAATTATTTTTAACTTGATAAAAAATGAGATTTGAATATTTTTAAAAGATTCTCTTTTCTGGCTGTCATTCATGCCATGGTACCTATGGAAGAACACGGGCAACAAGAATTTGTGTCACCAAGTGATGTGGCACCGATGCCCTGAACACACAACTTCCCAGTACCCAGCTCCTGGGAAATGTTTGGTGCTCTGCAACTCCCTGACAGGGGCTGTACACTGCATCAAATCATTTGCATCATGATGCTGGGTGAAGGTGCTCTTTTTGAATACGCAGGCAGAAAAGTTATTCCAGATTCAGACCAAATTAAAGTTGCTGCAGTCAAAAGGATTTGCTCTCTTTCTCAGGAGGGGGGGGAAAAAAAGTGCAATGATTTACTGCTGTGTCTGTCACAAAGCTTGGCTTTACAGACCTGAAACATGAAAATCCTGCTGCTTCTTCCATTGAAGCAACCTGCAGAACACCTTTAATCACACATTTTTCAGGCCTCCCTTGGTTTCACCCAAGCACAAGCAGCCATCCAGGAGAGGTTGTACATCTGTGCTTAGATGTGGTCCCTGCTGTCCTGCTCCATCCAGGACCTGTTAATTGGCAGCACCAGGTAAGAAACATCCCTGGGCTTAGGGCTTTGCCTGGCGTGATGTGTGGATTTGGATCCAGGGAAGGTTGCGTGGCCTGCTTGGGAGAGCAGGGCTACAAAGTGAGCCCTGGCCTCACCTCCCCTGGGGTTTTTAGGGCACGGCTGCCCTGAGCACAGCAGGGGCATCACAGTCAGGCAGTGGTTTGAAACATGCTGTGGGCAATGGCAGCGTTGGTTCTGGGTGTTTTCCCGCTTTCAGCTAACTTCTGAGGCCCAGCTGCCGATTGGATCAAGGAATACATCTGGATTAAAACACCTCCCCTGGTGAAGGTTTCCAAAGGCAGCCCCGTGACCAGCTGAGTCGCTGTGATTACAGAGGAGCAGGCACGGCCTGGGTGTGGGACTGGGAGGAGGGAGAAATGTCTTTCCCCCAAAGGCAGCAGACTATTTCACCACTGACCAGCCCTTATAAGCTTCAACGTGTTTTTCCAGGCTCCTTAGCACCCACTGTTACGAGATACACTGTTCTAATTGATTTTTGGTTTTTGTTTTTTGTTCCAGCTGATCTCAAAACATATCATTATGAAATCTCCTGTGCAGCAGAGCTGAGCTCCTGGCTGCCAGACACTCAAATCTCCTTTCAAACCCTTGTGTTACTTAATGGACAACGATGTTTGCCAATTTAGGGTAATTCCTGCCTTTGCTGTAATCTTCCTGCTCTGATGAAAAGGACAGCTTTACTCAAACGTGAAGTACATATATAAATATTTGAAGAGGGATGAAATATGCAACGTCTCTCCCAATGCACTGTGAATGGGAACATTTCTTCCAGACTCCTGAGTGAAGGTTTTAGAGCAGCTCCAAGAGACGCAGCAGGTTTCCTATTGGCATCCCATATTTAACACACAGAGTATGGGGAGCTGGGGATGTGCTGGGGGTACCGATGCTGTTTCCCAAAACAGTTATATTTAGGGCTGTGCACATCAGTTATTGAATGTTGGTGGAAATGAGTGCTGTAAAATGGAAGTGAATGTGTATTTTCATGGATCACAGGGACATACTTACCCCTCCCTTTGCAATGAAAACAATTTTTAAGTGATTGTGCCAGGTGACATTGAGACAATTCCTTTGGTCGGGCCTCTCCTTATACTGGATTGAGAATGCAGGTGCTAAAAATAGAAACAAATGGCACGTGTTCATTTTCATCCTGTGTAGGATGAAAAGCTGAGAGGTTCACAGTCCGTGGGAACTGTAAATCTGTCTGCTGGTTGCTATTGATCTGTCCACGACAAGATGTGCCCCCTTTGCTGCAGCAGCATGCATTTCAATGTTTTATTCCAGTCAGCATCCTGGGTTCCTGAGACTTTCCTTTGGTTTGTTTCAACAGGGACATCTGGCTAGGATTCGTAGACTCATCAACCTACCAAGTAAGCAAACCACAACAACAAAAAAGAGGTTACTAATGAATGAGTCATGCATGATTTAGTACCAGCACTTGAAGGCAAATTTCCAAAATCGGAAATTCTCACAAACTTCTTTACTAAGGGAAGCCTCAACGACCCCTTTGCTTCTCCCTCCTGGACTCAATAACAAAAGCTTTGAAAAGCTGAGCCAGGTGCAATCACCTAGCTTATAAAGAAGAAACATTAAAATGTGATGTGGCACGGCATTTCTCGGCACGGCTGAGGGGTTTTCCTCTTTCGCTTGATGCCGTGTGGAAAGAAACCCGAAGGAAAACTGTCCTAAGGGAACGGCCAGCGACCCGCGGTGCCCACAGACGGACACACCGCCCGCTGCCAGCACACCAGAGCTGGCGCAGGAGCCAGGTGCCACCCGGGGCCACCCGCAGGAGGAGGGTGCCCGCTGTGGGGCCGTTTCCATACGGAGGGAGCAGCACCTGGCCCGGCTGCAAGGCGAACAGCGGCAACGCACCAGTGTCTGCCCGCTCGGCAGGCGGGGGAAGGGGGAGCGGCACCCCCTTCCCCTCGCACCTCCGATAATGAAAACGCGTTTCCTGACGTAAATACCTTCCACTTTTACAGCCTAGGCTCGGAGGCGGCCCGACAACACCGTGCCCTGCCGGGGACGGGGCCGCGCCAGGCCGCCCCCTCC
>VXAD01009651.1:135497-247785 GCA_013399195.1 Dicrurus megarhynchus
GGGTAGCCCGCGGCCGGACAAAGCATGGTGGATGCGGAGGCGGCGGCAGGAAGAACCCCGGCGGAGACCCGCGGCAGCCTGGCAAGGTACGTGCGGGGGGAGCTCGGCTGCCGCCCCCGCCAGCGCTGCCTCCGCGGGGCGGCGGGGATCGGCGCTGCCGGAGGGGCTGAGGACGGACGGGGGTTAATAAAAGCCCCGGTTTTTAACTTGATTTTTTTTACCCCTCCGTGGTTTTGCAGGTCGTGGGTTTTTCCTTCCCCGTCGCCTCTCGCTTATTTGCGTAGTGACCGCTGTGAGCTGGCGGCGGGGGGCGAACGGCCGGAGAGAGAAATTTGGGGTTTTTTAGGGCTGGGTTTTTTTCTGTTCCCTGAATGGGAGGTGACAGGCGGCGGCAGGGTGGGGTTAAAGCACGCGGGCGCGGAGTCCCTGCCCCGGCGCTCGGGAGCACGGGCAGCCGGCACATGTTGCAGCCAGAGCGGCGAGAGCAAGGCGGGGAGAGGCACGGTCTGCTGGGCATGGATGAAACTTAGGCCAGCTCAGCCCCACCGTATGTTTGTCGTCGTTTTTTTAAACAATTATTTAATGACTTATTTATTTAACCGTGGGGAGGCGGCGTTGGTGCCGAAGCCGTGAGGTTTTCCCAGAGAAAGCCCGAGCCGTGGGGCTGCGGCAGTGCCGGGAGCTGCTGCAATCCGCTCCTTGGCTGGAGGGGAGGGACAGAGGGCGGCGGCGGAGCGGGGACACTCGCACCGCTCCTGGGGTCTCCTCATTAGCCCGCTGCGACCCAGCGGGTTAATTATTGACATCTGCGTCAGGATTCTGGACAGTGTAGTGCTGAGGCAGTGGCACTAAAGTATGGACTTTGCTGGACCTGAAAGGGGGCAAAATGGTATTTTTGCTGGCGTTCGCCTGAATGTGTGTGCTCCTTCACGAGATGATGGTTTTTAGTCCTTCAAACTTCCTGACGCATCTTGTACCCCGTCAGGAGGGGACTTCAGGTTACTTGCCGGGATTGTGGCTGAACTGCAGCTCGGAACTCATTAGTCATCCTGCAAAAATTTGTGGTGAAAGTTACTTGAGTAACCCTTTAATCCGACTTCCCAAAATGCTCAGAGCTGTTTGGGTTGATTATTAAATACTCATGGTTAGTTTTAACTATGCAAATTAAGAGCTTGCGTGGTTCGGTTGTTGTTTGGGGGTTTTTTTCCCTGTGGGTTTTTTTTCCCTTCCCCCCCCCCTTTTTTTTTTATATATATATATATATTTTAGTCAGAAGGACTTGGTTTGGGCACAGAAGAGTTTAGTCTGGCCGCGGAAAGATGCGTGCATAAAATTACATGTTAGACATATCATCTGCAAGTTATTGAGGAAACATGATTATAGCGTTGTCCTTTGAGGAAATTTCTGGTGAATTATTGCTCACCGTCTTAAAGAGAGACAGCCCGGAACCCAGTTCTCTTTCCAAGCTGCTGAAAGCGGTTTCGTGTTTTCCTTGCAGTTCCGCTCTGGCGTCAGGCTCCGCTGCTGTCACCGAGGGCGTGTGCGGAGGGTGGGGCGGGGGCGGCAGATGGCACTCCCGATGAGTGCCACGCTCGGGGCTGGGCTCGGATGGAGAGCCCAGGCTGCTGGCAGAGGCTGCCTTGCCACTCGGTGACCCAGCCTGATGCTTGATAAACCACCGGAGGAGTTGAATGAGCGCCGAATTGTTACGAAATGCGTGGAGGAAACAAAACGGAGAATCAGCTTTTCTCATTCGGCAGATGTAATTTGTAATGGTTTGGTTTGTTGTGTTTTTGGGGTTTTTTTCTTTTCTTCTTTTTTTTTTTTTTTTTCCTCTCCCTTCCTGGGGTCGTAAACAACTGGAGAAGATAGATGTCTTTAAAAAAACAATACTGCTGTGGAGATGGATTAAAATACAGAATGCTTGTCTTGTACTTAAAAATGCAATACTGTCAGTTAGAATCAAAATATTTTGGCTTAAAGGAAACCCTGGTTGTGTTGCTTGCTTTGAACATGTGATTTTCTACAGGGGATGTTGTGCAGTACTGAGATGTATGGCTGTAAGGAAGCTACAGATAGAGCATAAAGTGATCAAAAATAGAATTTATTTGAAGTAATTCTGTCACCTGTAAAGTGGTTTTGCTTGGATTTGTGCTCATTTCTTTTCCCCAAGATGAGGAAAATGCAGCAAGGTAGCGCTGCTGAAGGGACTTGTTTTGAAGGTCGTGCTTTAGATGGCTGGGAGTGCTAGCTGGCTGTCTGATGCCCTGTTTCATAATAGGTAAAACTCACTAATCTCCCCAGAGATTGTTCTTAATGAACACAGTGTCACTGGTAGTCAAAAAATTTATTATTATTGCCTGGAAGCTGCTCCTGAAATTTTTAAATACTTTTGGGTAATGAAGACACTGCTGAGGAGATAAGTGGAGAAGTAGGGTTTGCTCAGAGAAAAAGCAGAATTTGATGAGAAATGGGAATGGATAAAGTGGTGTAGTGTTCTGAGCTGGCAAATCTGGGCAATTGTCTGTATGAATAAATCACAGTGTATACAGAGGGGGGGAAAAAAAGCAGGATTTGAGTCTTCATCTTGCTTACCCTGGCTAAGATTCCTTGGAGAACCAAGTCTTTTGGAGGAGCGCTGCTCCATGGTGACTTGTCAGTGCTGAGACCCTGAGGAATTGTCATTTTGCTGCCACCTGGTGCAGCTATTTTTGCAGTGGATCCAGCTCTGACAGTGATTTTTCTTGTTGGCTGTGTACATGTGCTTGAAGGAGGGGAAAATGGTAGTGACAAAAGGCTGTGTCAGGGCTGATCGTGTTTGAAACGTAGGACTGTGATCGTGTGTCTCCTACCACAGCCGATATTGTCATTATCACAGCAGTCAGGAAGCAGGGCTGGCTTGTCATTGATCTGTGCGCTTGACCAAAACCTCTATGGTCATATTGCTCCAAATTAACCAGAGGACAGGAAAAAGATTGAGCAGCATCAATTAAAATCCTCAGCCAACCTCTTTGGTAGCTTGTTTTTTCTCGACAGATCACTGAATTTTTGACATTTGTGTCAGATGGTCTTGCAAAACCTTTACTTCAGGCGGGTTGTGAAACTTCTCAGAGTTGGTTACTTACTTGATGGACTTTTCCTGTGTGCTGTCAGACCTGTGCCTTTTGCTGCCAAGTGACTAAAGCAGCTCTGTCGGAAACGCACCGAGGGCTGACGTTCCAGATCTTTGTCTTTTACTGGATTTGGCTACATGTCCTGCCGTAAAAAACCCATTAATGGCTTCTTTTTGAAGAATTTGCAGTCTGCATTGTAGAGGCTGGTAGGTTTCTTGTAGGTAAAGCTTCAAGTGTGTAATTCTCAAACTTGCCAAGAATAGGCCAGAGGCAGGATGGGGGGAAGATAGTGGCAAGAGTGAACTTATTATGGCAACAAGTTTTCTGTAAAAAGCACAGAATATAGAAAAATTATGTATTTCATTAAAATAATGAGCATTTTAACATGACTGGGTCTCATGTTAATGTTTCTTGAAGGCCATTAGGATTGATTGCCTTCCAAAACCTTGAAACTGTCTTTGTTCCTCTCACAGGTTGTTGGTTTGGGATTTTTTTTCCTGCTGTCTCTTAAATACATTTTCTATTACCCTATGGTAAAAATGCATAAGCAATTTTGAAGCAAGTACTTTTTAATTTTAAACTTTAAATTTTTTTTTCAGGTATATGCAATTTTAGTCCCTAATACATTTTTAACCAAAATGTTAACAGTTAATTCAGGAAGAAGGTTTGGTGGTTGGGTGCATGTGCAATCACGGGATTAGTGTTTGATGTTTCTGGTGTGTCATAGGCTGTGTTCATATGAGTGCTTTATCATGGAATCATAGTTGGATCAGGGATCCCCGCAGGGATCATTGGAGTCCGACTCTTGGCCCTGCATGGGACAGTGCTTCATGCGGTTTAGAGAAGAATTTGTGTCTGTGAGTGCAGTTCACAAAAATTCCTAATGTGTTATCCCTGTTATGCCACGTTCTGACCTCACAGAAATGTATTTAGATGTTTTTATCAGTTCACGGTTGTAAGGAATCAGTTCCTTTGTGTAAGGAAGCACCCTTTAAGTGCTTAAAAAACAGCAAAAAAGAAAGAAAAGATGATGATGGTGATAGAATGAAATAAAGGCTCTTCCTGTGGTTTTAGTGCAGAGTGAAGAAGTCACCAACCGAAAGTTGGGGAATAAATGTCAGACCTGTCCAGTCACATTTTGCTGTTACATAGGAAGCACTGACAGGTACCTTGGACTCGATCCTGCGCTTTGCCTGTATCTTCCTCTCACATTTCCTTGGGCCTTGTAGGATTTCAAATGTGACTAAGTATAAACCTTCCCGAGTCTCCAGATCGTGTAAAACGCAGTGAAAAGACTGGTTCATTAAACTGTCTTGTGATGAACTGTGCTGAAGAATGATTGAAGTGGTGCCTCATGAGAGGCAATTAGCATTTAAGTAAGGAAAAGAAGCCCAGTGTGTGATGGGTGTGGTGCTGAGATTTTTAAAGGGAGAATTGATGAAACAGTTTCTATCAGCAGTTGGTTAAGAAAGCTTTGTTGTTTGGGAGAAATACAACAGTAAGAGTTGAAAAGCATTTAATTTGGAGATAGTTTTGTTCGTCTTTGTAAATAACTTCCTAAATTTAGCAGCTGCTTCATCTTAAGCACGCTCAGAAGAGTTAGTCTTGAGAGTGAATTGACCAAATCACTTCAACTGTAAACCAGCTATCTAGATCAAATGAGCAAGAAATCTTGACTTGTGGGTGGGAATGCCTAATTTTCCTATAAAAGGGTAATTCTCAGAGGCTCGGTGGTTTATCAACCGGCAGACGACCTGCGTATTTGTATGGGATTGACAGGAGAAGCACGGTGGTGGTGAAGGTTTGTGTGCCTGCTGTGGGATGAGCAGCCTCTGCCGCAGCCTCCTGCCTGAGTTTCCTGCCGGGAGCATGCTGCTGTATCCCGTGGCAGTTCGGTTGCTGAAGCGGTGTCTGTGCCCCCAGCCTTGTGCTGGTGCAGCTGTTCGTGCAGCTGGGTCGTGAACTGAATTGAGGAACTAAGTGGGTTTGAGAAATAACCTTTCCTGTGTGCTTGTCTTCAGGGTTGTACTTAATGTAACCCAGTGAGCCATGCAAATATGGGAATTCATGGCCTGGGAAAGGTGGAATTCTTTTAATTGAGTTTAAGGAGAGCTGCTGCTGAATGCCTGACAATACCCTCAATTTAGTGCTCGTTTATCTTACTTGAGCAATTATATTTTTAAATCTGGTATTTGAAAGTTAGAAAATGCTAATGGAAAGCTGTTTCTGGGATGGAAATTGTTGCTGCAACCTTATTGCTGATTTGTTTTTGAATAAAAACAATTAAACGCATGCAAAACAGCCTTAAGTTGATTACTCAAACCACTCTGAAGCTTTGTGGATGCTCACTTTTGTGTGCAGGTTGCAGGTACAGAAGGTGCTACTCGGATTTAGAAGTCTGTAATCGGGTTAGATGCATATCTGCTGTTAACAAAAATGGGAGTTAGCTGCCTAACCGGCTTAAAGATCCTTTACAAAATCCTTCTGGTACTTATATGCATCTTTAGCTGCCTAAAGCTGCTGGAGAAATTGTTCCCTTTTCCGTAAACTTGATAGGCGAGAACGAGGTCTGTATCTTAGCTTTTACAGCTTTGAAGGACAATGAACTTCTCTGCTTACAACTCCACTGATTTTTCTGAACTTTAAATTAATTATTCAGAAAGATGAAGAACTTTTCCTGTAAATGTTAATTACACCTGAAACCAAAACCAGTTGAAGGCAGAAGTATTTTTCATGTATTTGCATTTTAAAATTTAGGTTTTGCATTCTTCAACACGTGTTTAGCTCGGTACTGTAAGTTCAGAGGCAGATCCCAGAATTCTGGCATGAATATTCACAGTATGAATTTGGTTTGAATTGACTTCTGAGTAACCACATAGCACTGGCAGGGAAATATGGCTCGAGATGGCTGGGAAGTTTACCATCCCAGTTGTGTACCCCATCACACAAAGGCAGCAGCTTGGGGAAGTCAAATTGTAAACCAGTGTTTATTTTTAACCCAAAAGGACAGTGGTCACCCAGGGGCGGGTAGTGGCTTCATCAGCCATACCATGTTACATTGTTCTTGCTTTTGAAACATAGCTTTAAACAGTGTGTTTTGTGTCTAACGTGGGCAAGAAGACAAAGCAGAGGTTAAAATTTTGATGACCTGAGGTATGGTGCTTAAAGGATGGCCTTGTTAGTTGACTAAATAATGAGTGTTCTCTGTGCAGACATAAAGGTGGTTGGAATATGGTTAAGGCAGGATTAATTACTGGTTTTAAGATAAAACCGGAAGAGATACCAGGAGCAGATGAGTTGTCTTGTTTGCAGAAATAATGTTTGTCTGCATTTTGCATAGGTTTTCTAAATCAGGAGTTTTATTTCAAATACAGCATGAAAGTAAGAAGCAAGAGAGTGTCCTGCAGACTTTCTCTCTTTAAATGCCCACTGAAAGCATCGGTCAGATTTGCAATGTGTCATATCCATTCTTCATTCTTTCTTACCAGAGCTAGCAGTGATCCGAGCACGAGGTGTCTGGGAGGAAGGTGGTTCCTCATCCCCTTCCTTGGCTTTCTAGTAACTATGGGCAGACAAAGTGCAGCTGAAACGAACCCCATAGCAAACAGCAGACAGGGGTGGGCTGCGCTGACTTGGGTACAGGAAAGTGTCATAGAAATTCGGGCCCCAGGGTGTACCTTGCAGTGGATGAGGTTGCCCAGGCTCTTTGTGCCTCTGATGGAGCAGTGCTGGTTGTGTCTGGCCCTGCCTGAGGAGCTCTGGATGAAGGTGGGGAGCAGCCCAGCAGCGCTGTGCGGCAGCAGCAGTGTGCTGGTACATGAAAACTTAGGCTGCTGACAGATGGGCTCTGCTGTGGCCTGGGCTGTGTGAGCCTTCCCTCTTCTCCTGCACCGTGCCTGGTGTTTGTGCAGCACATCACCGAGTGATGTGAGCTGGCTGAAAGCTAATTGCTGCTTTACTGTAGGCTCCTTATTGTCCTCCAGCTCCCTGAACTGATTCACCACAATCAAATCAGTGCAAAGGTAGATGGGACTGTGCAGCTTATGCAGGGGAAGGAGTAAATTACAGGAGTGAGTCAACTATGACTGAAACTGTTTTAAACTGCCATGGAGCTGTGCTCCCCAACTTCTAATTGGTGTGATGAATGACAATTAATTTTGTTCCAAGAAAAATATCTCTGCTGACACTCGGCTAAACCCCTTCTCTCGATTCTTTGTAATTTACTGTTTGTTCAAGCTGAAGCCTGTCAGGTGAAAACTGAAGTTCTTAAATCAGAAGCTGGCAGCTTCGGGTTATTCCTAACAAATTTACAACGTTGTCATTCTAAAGCTTGAACTGACTTTAGAATGACACAGGAATTTTTTTGTATTAACCAATTGGGAAAAACAGGTCACATGTACTACCACAGGCCTTCAAATACTGGCATATTAAACTTCAATATTCATTTTTATAGCTAGTTGAGATCTTACCCTTGGTTGTCAGTGTGAAATCTCAATTACTGGAGAAAACCCCAAACCAACAACCCAAACCATTTTTACTGTTAAACAAAGAAATCAAACTTTTTTCATCACAAGTTTTTTGCTTCTTTTGGGTTTGGGTTTTTTTTCATGAGCAATTAGGAACACCTTCATAGATGTCTAGTGTGGCTGCAGGCGTGCCAGTATAGAATGGTAATATTAGCACGATGCACTAATTTATTGAGACACTGCCATTGTTTAAATTGACTTATGTTGGTGTGGTGTACATGTGCAGCTCCATTGCTTGTTCATCCCCTTGGAAAACCATGACCAAACCCAAGTAGTTTATACCAGTAGAAAAATTGGAATATCCATTAAACCTGGGATTGAGTTTACAGGATATTTTTCATAATGGTCATAGGGCTTTTCTTGCATGTGCCTGGATCTTCTATAGAAACACTTAATTCAAACACGAAACTGAACATTCTTTCAGCCAATCCAAGGATTTAATTTTAACAGGTCAGAAGAAAATATTTAGGTGTAACTTGCAGTGAATTCAGTAGGTGCACCGTATTTAAATATGTTCTCAATCAAACCCAGAGCTTTTGTGAGGGACACCTGCAAATAACTTAAAATACAGACAGGGTTGGGATGATGTGATGTTTGACTGGTAGCTGACTTATTTAAAAATGGATGAAAAAATAAATTACTCTCTGGTTAAAGGTTTGGGGATTTCAGCAGTTTGGCTTGGGCTTGGAAGTATTCAGTTTGAGACAGTGGTGAGCCAATGGTATCTTTTCTGTCTAAGTGTTCTGTCAAGCAGGAATTTCACAGGGGGTGGTTTTGAAGAAGTTAAAAGTAAGCTTTTACTGTTGAATGACTTCTTAAAGATAACTCGATGCAAGGATGCAGACTCTGTGGGGCTTGCTGCAGTATTTCTGAGGACCAATATAAAGTCAACAAAATTTCTGTTTCCTAGATGTTATTTTAAATAGCGCACCTTAAAAGGCAACATCCTGGTAGCTTCTCTTTTCTGCTCGAAGAGCTAGAGGGAGGGGAACACCTGAAATTAGTCCAAATGGTGACAGGAATCACGGTATAACTTATTGTGAAGATTGTGGAATTCTGTTCCTCAGAACTTAGCATTCAGCAGTAAATGAAAGAACTGTTTGGTCTTTAATAGCATAGTTGAAAGCTGACATCAGTAGTGTGGGGCAGCAACCAAGTAGCTGTTAGAGAGGGAATTTTGAGCTCTTATGAAGCTTTTACAAACCTGAATGCAGTAGGAATTTCCCTGCCGATTTGAAACAGCTTTTGACAAGTTAACTTCTGGAGTTTCATGAAATAGGACTGCTGTGAGCAATGCCCTGAGACAATGCTGTGAGTTATCCGATTGCTTCCAGAAGCAAGACTCTGCATAACAAAAACCTGCTGCCGTGCAGGTGGTGGCAGTCTGGGAGATTTAAATGTAGTGCTCGTAGATCCCACAGGTAGCTGCAGGGGCTGTCTGCACTGCACCCACAGGAGCTGGCTTCAGCCATCATCTGCTTGTCTGCTGGCAGGTTTGTAGGGTGGTGTTCTCACCTAATGAAGGTTGGCTCGACCCGGTGCAGGAATGTGGTCACTTGTGATGCTGGAGAAGAACCCTGCTGGAACTTGTTTCCTCTGCTTGGTTGTGGTTGTGACTTGGATGAGGTCGAGAGCCTTCAAGTGGAGTCTTGCTTTGCTCTTGCACTCCAGAGCCATCCCTTGTGTGGGGTGCATGATGACTTCATGGTCTTTGTGCAAAACTGAGTGTGCTGTGAGGCTTGCACCTCATACCAAGCCCCACTGCTACATAACTCTAAAAAAATCTCCACTAAATTTTTAAAGTACTGAATTATTTCCTTTTGGTGTTGTTACTGTCGTATCAAAAATGACCAGATAGAAGGGGAAGGGCTGACAGATGGAAGTTCATCATATAGCTTGTATGGCAAATCTGTATAGAGAAAATAATGTCAAATATTTTTTATTATTAATTTCTGTTTTCCAAGGGTTCCTCTCTTGTGTGGTAATAGAATAGCAAGTCATTCCAAGTTCTTGATGTGGGGAAAAAATTGAGGAACTAGTATAATTTATAGTAGTTGAAAATACAGAGAGGTTCAAAAAATGGTTGGACAGAGTGAGATTAGGTTCAATTACGTAAGTAAACATTGCTCAGATGCAAGTCTGGCCCTCTAAAACCTTAATACAGAAAACCAGGGGAGCATTACTGGAGAAATGCCTCTCTACCATTGGTTCTGTTGGATGTGGGGCATTTTTTGGTGGGCTTGGTGAGGTTTTTGGTATTGCTTTTGGGGTTTGGGGTTTTTTTTGAGCGAAAATGTGCTGAAGATAACTAGTGGGAGACAGAATGTGAAGTTACTTTGGCATTTATTCAAACTCTTTATAGTTCTTTATGCCTTGGGCTGTGTTTTAGGAAAATATATGCACATCCTTCCCTAGTCTTGCTATATTTACTCGGATCTTGAAATTCCATGCCTGAGTTTCACTGGTGTCCTTTGGTATTAAAATACGGGAAGACTAGAATTTCTCCTAAAGCTGAATAATATGCTGAAAGATGTCTCAAAGCAGGTATATGCAAACAATTAATGTTAAAATAAACACCATGCTCTGAATTTCAATGCACTTTTTGATGCTTTGAGTAGAGTGTTGTTATCGTAGTTACTTTCCTGCAACTGGAACATTGTTTCAGGCTGCCTTGCTTGGAGAACACAGAAAACATTGACTGTTTCCAGTGGTAACCGCTGTGTGAGAAAGGCTTCCGCAGAAGGACAACACGGGTATCTGTTCAACGTTTTCCTGTTCTTAAGGTTTTCTTAATCACTGTTGTATAAAAGCGGATTTGTGTAAAAACCTGAGGGGGGAAAAAGAGATTTGACTGTGCGTAGTCAGAAAACAAACAGCGTTCAAGTTCTTTAAAGCTGGAAATAGCACAGACTCGTTACAACAGCCTGGGGCTCTCAACACCATCTCGTTCCAAAACTGTGCCGTTGCTCAATCCCGAAATCTCTTGACTCACTGAGCAGAGCTGAGCTATTAAGACAACTGATGCGTCTCACAGGAGGTTAGAAGGACTCCATATGGCTTGTGGTGTGTTAAGTAGCTAAAACAGTTATTTGCAGAAGCGTAGTGTCACTACTGCGCGTGCTGTTGCTGGCGCTGTCAGAAGTGGTGCTGCGTGTACAGCTGCTGCGAGGGATGTCAGGCCCTAAACTGAAGTTACGTGGGAAGATCCAAGGCTGCCTATCAGGTTCTGTTCCTGACTATTATTCCCCAGATGAGGGAATTTTAATACCTTTCACCAGACGCTGTGAAGAATGGCACTTTCAGTCTTCTTTAGCTTGCAGATAGTTGTTTATTAAGTCTTATCAGAGAGTTAAAACGCTAGCGTAGGACAGTACAGAGCAGAGAATGCCCGGAATGGCCTAATGGCTGCCTAATCTTGATTACGGGCCCTTTTAAAGGTAAATTGTCCAATTAAAACTTAAAACGAAAGATATTTTCTTTTTTCTACCAATGCTCAATAATTCACTTTACTACGTTGACTGGAATTGCAGGTTTTTCCATCCAATCATTCCAAATTATTTTTACTGCATGAAATGGAGGACTAGAAGAAGAAGGAGAAGATCTAAAGGACAACTATTATCCTCCATTTTGAAGTTTTTTGCTTTTATCTATTTACTACATTAACTAACCTAAAAAGTCTAGATTTTATACCGTGCAACAACCTTACACAGTATCTCATCACCTAGTTTACACCCAAGCAGATTCTAACTCCTCTTTCAGGGTATACAGCTTTCTCCACGGCGGAAGGCCAGAAATGTTGGTGTACAGGGGGGTTTTATCCTTTAAAGCACCAGTTGCAGCCTCTGCAAAGACAGAGAGGTCGTTAAGTCTGTTGGGTACCTGAACTACAGCTTGGCTGTGCCAGATTCCGGATAGTTCAGTCCTGAACCAGCAGGGTGGTAGGTATGATACCTGCAGGTGTAACAGGGATTATCTTATCTTTTGTCAGCCCCAGTAAGTAAATGGACTTGTAATGCTTGGGTTTGGCAGTCACATAATGCAGACGTGGTACTCAGCCCACTTAGAAAATACAGCCTAACTCCTGCCCTCAGAAAAGTGTTTGCAGTGAAAGGCCATGGCTCCTGTCAGACTTGGAGGAGGTGGAGGAGTTGGGTGTTCTACCTTGGGCCTGCACAAATGGTGACTGGATTGGTTCAGCTGCTTGTGGATCCACAGCCTGGAACAGGGTTGGTGCTGGGAGTGTTTACTTGTGGTGGTGATACCATTTACTGTGCTGTGTGTGATGGAGCCACTGTCACCTCGCCAGACTTGTACCTTCTCTGCTGAAAAGTCCTACCGAGTCTAACAGTAAGTGGGGATTTTTCTGCTCAGGATCCCTGCCTCATTTGCTGCAGGGGATTGCAGTCACAGTGGGTTGCGGGATTTTGTTGAGTGTTTGAAGCAAAGTCTTTGCAAACGGTGTCTCATTGTGTCAGAAGAGTTTCGGGTCAAGCATCCAGATGACTTAGGGGTGTTGAATACTCACAGCTTCGTAAGCTGGGGCTGTGACAGATGAGCTGTGTGGTGCTGCGTATCCTGAAAAATCAAGCTTTGGCTGAGCTCTTGACAATCCCGTGTTTGTTGGCTGGTCCTAGGAGGGAGCAGTCCCCCTGTTGTCTCTGGAGTCCTGGGATCATAGGTCGGATACCACATCATTTGTTGCTTAGTGAGAAGAACAGGGCAGATATGCCCTGATGTGCATGCTGAGCTCTGTGGAGCAGCACAAAACAGGGGACTGCTCCTTCTCCAGTGTATTTGTGTCTAGGGAAAGGGAAATATAGAAAAACAGTATATTTATCTGTGTTTAGTGGCAGTTGAAAGAGGAAGATAAAGTTTTCTTGAAGCCTGTGTGACCAACCAATGCTTTCTTAACAGTTCAGCTGTTCAGCTTAAGTGATGGCACTGACCACAAGTTTGGTTTTGTCTTTGAGGTATAGGAGAAAACTACTTTAAAATTAGAACAGAAACTTCATGCTCTTCATGAGACAAGAATATGAAATAAAGTAGATCTGGCCTGAGCATATACAAAGACAAAAATGCAGATGGTACTTGAGGAAGAACAGGGATTTTTCTGAGAAGCTGTTTTTCCTAGGAGTGTCTTTGGATTTCAGTTCAGGGAAAAAAACCCCACACCCCCCCTTTTGGATTTAATAACGATTATGGGTCAAATAAGAGAAAAAAAGATTACTGATTATTTACTTGCTGATTTTTCCTAAATTTTTAGTAGTTTAGTGTTTAACTTATTGAGGAGTAAAACAAATAAGACTGATCAAACTGTAAGAGACCAAGGGTCAGTCTAGCTCAGGTGTCTGGGGATGGCTGCAAAAAAGAACAGAGCAGCAAGTACAAGGTGTAATTCTCAGTGTGCCTTCCTGTCTGCTGCTGCTCTGTGACCTCAGGGCCTGAGGCAGTGCTTACAGCTGGGCTTTCAACAGTCGGTACAATTTTTTATTTCATTAGTTTTTTCTGATCTTCCAATAATCATTTATACTCCTGGCACATGAAAGTGTCTCCGACAGTGAGTTCTGTATGTGACTTCAGTGCAGTCTTTGTAACCTTCTGATTAATTCTGAATTATTTGTGGAGCTTGTACACTGATGTACCCCAGGGTTAGCAAAGGGTTTGGTAAGCACTGCTCTGGAGGAACACAGTTTCCATGTTGCTCTGTGTACTGTGCACCCTGCATTCTGACAGCTGTGGAAGAAAGAGGGATTGGTCCACTTTCTCCCCCAGTAAAAACTGAAGACGGGTCACGGAGCTTTTGATACAACAAAGATGTACACATACTGTTCCAAGTCTTGCATACATGGGAGACCTCTCCTTTTTAAATTTCTTTTCAGGTTTTTTTCCTTCCTGGTAATAATTACACTTCTACTTTCACTTACCATTTGAATTTCTTTTTCCAGTTGGAGGGGAAAAAATAAATCCAAGTTCACGTTCTCTTCTGTCTGCCGAGATCTGAAGCAGTGCAGCTGGCGAGTTTTGTCAGCCTTTCTTCCAAGGAACAGCCAAGTGCAATTGTCAGAAACTGATTGTGTGCTTTAAAATTTGGCTCTGCCTTTTACGTAGTTGGAAGGTGTGAGAGTGCAAGTATAAAAGCTTGAAACCCAATTTAAAAATAACTGACCTTATCGTATAGCAATTTATTCTATACCCTTCAGCTCACCTTACTAGCAGGAAAAAAAAGGTTTCTCAGCCTGCCTTTGCCAGGCTGAGGGCTCAGATTCTAATTATTATACAATCAAGTGTTTAAAGGGGATCTAAATGAGAAGCAAGAACTGCTGGCTAATTTAGACTCACCATGAAAAGTTGTGTAGCTTTCCTAAGCTTTCCTAAGCTGCAAATGGAAACTTCACATTTTTACCAGCTTGCTGATGAAACCCCAAACCATATGTGTATGTATTAGAGACAGATTAACTTTTGGTTCTTCGGGGGTGTAGGTGACCTTGGTTTTTAAGCTGCTGACTTGCATAGTACTCATTTGAAAGGAGTTTGCATTTTTAATGAGATCAAGAACTTGCTGTGAAGAAAGCTAAAAATCTCTTTTTAAAATTTATTTCTAGATATGAGAAATGAGTGTTGGACGCAGAAGATTAAAGCTGCTGGGAATTCTGATGATGGTAAACATTTTTATTTATGTGATTGTGGAAGTCTCAAAGAGTGGCAGCCAAGACAAGAATGCGAAAGGCCGTGTTGTTATACCACGTAGCAAATTCTGGAGGAAATACACTCCTCACAAAGCTTATTGGAACAAACAGCAACAGAAGCTTGAGCTGCTGTACAACCCTATCCTGTCCTTGCTTTCCAATATGACTGTGGAAGAGAACTTAGTTTCTAACCTGAGTGCTCTCAATTCCTGTGACCCTGACCCCTCGGTGCATTCAGAGGTTAGTGACTTTGCAAACTTGCCAGACAGATTCAAAGACTTCCTCCTCTATTTGAGGTGTAGAAATTACTCATTGCTAATGGATCAGCCAAACAAGTGTGAACAGAAACCTTTCCTGCTGCTGGCTATAAAGTCACTTATACCCCATTTTGATAGAAGACAAGCAATTAGGGAATCCTGGGGCAAGGAAATAAAATCAGGGGATGTGACAGTCAGAAGGGTCTTCTTACTTGGACAGACCCCACCAGAGGATAATTTTCCTGACCTTTCACACATGATTAAATTTGAGAGTGACACCCACCGAGACATTCTCCTCTGGAACTACAGAGACACTTTCTTCAATCTGACTCTGAAAGAGGTGCTGTTTCTGAAGTGGGTCAGCAGCAGCTGCGCAAACGTCCAGTTTATTTTTAAGGGTGATGATGATGTTTTTGTGAATACCAATCAGATCCTGGATTACTTGAAGAGCTTATCAAAGGAAAAAGCCAAAGACTTATTTATAGGCGACGTGATCAAAGATGCTGGACCTCACAGAGAGAAAAAATTGAAGTACTACATCCCAGAAAGTGTTTATGAAGGTTCGTATCCCCCGTACGCAGGAGGCGGCGGGTTCCTGTACTCTGGTGATCTGGCACTAAGACTGAATAACGCATCTGACCAGGTACTCCTCTACCCTATTGATGATGTTTATACTGGAATGTGCCTTCAGAAGCTTGGGCTTGCTCCGGAAAAACACAAAGGCTTCAAAACGTTTGATATCGAAGAGAAATACAGAAATAACATCTGTTCCTATACAAACTTAATGTTAGTGCATAGTAGAAAACCTCAAGAAATGATTAAGATTTGGACACGCTTGCAAGATCCACACTTAAATTGTTAAAGTAATGTGCATAAGTGTCTTAAGTCCAAAAAACTTTCCAAGTTTGGATCACTGAAGCTCTGTTTAATAATGAATTTTCGCTGTAAAACTTTTCCTGTACTTCTGAAAAAGAGAGTAATACTAAAATTTGAAGGGATGGCCTGAAGACTTGGTCCTGACTTTTCCACTGGCCTGGTGGTCATTGTGTTTCAATATTGGTCTTAATTTTAAAAAAGACTTTGAGGATATAACTAGCTGTCAGTGACTGATTAGCTGTGCTGGAAACAGGGATTGCCTACCACAGTGCATCTTTCATTAATTGTGATGGTGGAAGTTAATTTTCCCTTGAGTAGTGTTTGTGTGTGGAAACCACTGTAAATTGAAAATACACAAACTGGAGGAATGTAGTTTTACTTTTAGATATGATACACTTACGAGACTTTAAATTTTGAATTTTTTTTTTTTTTAATTTTTAGTTTTCAGTCCTTTTGCACCCTGGAACAGTGTTTTTTCCTTTACTTATGATCCTTTGTGCAAAGTGCACCTGTGTCTGAAGGATTTACCCTTTTATTAGATAAAGCTTTTTTTTTTTACCAAAAAAAAGCATAATTCTGCTTGAAATGCCCCCTAAGAGCTGAGTGTATAAGGAAAAAGAAGAAGAGGTTTTTTTGGGGGCTGGGCAGGTAGGGCTGCCCCCACCTCGAGCCTGCGTACTGAAGCTGACTTGTTGCTCATGTTGTTTATGTGGAAAGCTACTCTGGTCAATCCTTGTTTTCTGTTTAGGCACTAAATGTGATCAGGTAGCTTGATTTGATGGAAATGATTGAAATTGCACATTGCTTCTTGAGAGCATGGTTTGGATCTCCTGTAAAGTGGTGGTGAATCTAGAATTGTGCAGATCCCAAGAGTTTCGAATTTCGAACCAAACTTTGAAGTTTGCATGAAGCCTCATGTAGAGTTACACATGTTCTCGAAACTCAGATCTTCTCTATTTCCACATCTTGCTTATAAGAATTACTCTAAATAGTGGTTGCTTTCTTTGTACATGTAGAAGTGCCTGTCTATTTATTGTTCAGATTGAAGACCAAAACATTTTCTTAAATATATTTTGTGTAACATTTTATTTGTATAGTGTCGTCACTTGGATATTTAAATAGAGCATGATATTTTAAATCTGAGACGTGTAACATGTTAAATAAAGCTAATGGTTATTTTTGAATTTGAAAAATAAAATGTGATTTAAATATTTCTGGTAACGCTTCATGTTGACTTGCAGAGCAGTTGCACTCTACATTTCAGAAGTTCAGAAACAAAGGTATTTATTGGACAGATTTCTCTAAGCTTGTGTAGCAGACTATCAAGCAAATCTCACAGTTGTACCTGTATTTGTTAGATGCTGTAATAGGTGGACAACTCTGGTGAAAGCAAGGGGGACATTAAGTGCCTTGGGACAAACACTATGTACAGAAATAATTGCCTGTACAGTACCACTGCTGGTGTTGTTGAAAGGAGTCAAGGAGGGGATCGAATGGCTGGCACTTTGAATTTTTGATTGAAACAACTTGGCAGCAACACCTCTTTTTTGCTTTTTCACCGTCTTTCTTTCTCCTTTGATTACCTGGCTTGTACTTTTTCTGTTCAGGGAGAGGTGAGGTGTTCTGGTCCTTCACCTCTTTGTTCTGTAGATGACCATGTTGAGCCCAGCAGGGATAACAGACAGGCTGTGCTCTGGTGTTGTGCTGTGAGGTTTGACCCTTGTGCTTTGTCATTCCTCATGGGAAGTGACACCTTTCTGAAGGAGCTGCAGGTTTTACATGAGTTACTTCCTACTCTGTTCTTCCATGCTAAGCACCCTGTTTCTTTAAATATTCATGGGATTTTTGTCAAGAGTTTGGGCCAAGTGAAAGAAAATAAGTTGTGCTGATGGTGAGAGATGCAAGAAGAGATGTCGTGTTAAGAGTCTTGGCAGGGGGAGGGAAGGAGGAAGGGGGAGAGAGAAAAAGGGAGAGATGAAAAGGAAGGGTGCTGGGGGTGAGTGGACACATGGAGGGGAAAGAGAGGCAGAGACAAGTGAGCACTAAACAAACTGCTGAGGTCCATGGAAGGAGCAAACACAAACAAGAGGGTTGCAGCAGAAAGAGGGGCAGGAGTAGAGCCCGAGAATTAAATCGTGTGAGTAAGATAGGGTGGAGTGCACAGGTGATGTTACGAGAAATGGGTGGGAGTGGTGGAGTGCCAGCATTAATTATTTAATTTATACCCTTCCCTGTAACCATGAGATCAAAACCAGGCCTCTTGCATGGGACACACCTGATAATAAGGAAAAACAGGCTGAGTGGCACTTGGGAAGGAGAAGCGCTGTGAGAAAGCATTTCCCCACCTTGTGAAGTGACAGCAGGAAGGGCAGAGGACAAGGCTGAGCGGGTGGTGCTGGGGGGCCAAATAGGCACAGGGTGCTGGGGGGGAAGTTGGACAGGCCAGTTTTGTTTATTCTGAGTGTAAAGCAGAAGCACTGGTGGCTGTGCCTGGTCCACTCCCATGGAGAAAGAATTGTCTTGGCAAATAATTGGGAGTGTGTGGAGTAAAGAGTAAGGGAAATAAATAACAGAGATAAAGGAGCAGAATGCATCCAAAAGCACCATGGGAATGGGATTTGGGGACAGTTGGGACACAGAAGGTGAAAAGTCTTTAAAAAGTATGTGCAACAACCTCTATCTGCTGTATTCTACTGTATCTTTCTTAAATGCTGTTAAACACTTAAATTTCTGTTGTATTTTTTCTTAAATTAAAGGGGAAGAGTCTACTAAGATGAAGGCATGAGAAAATTTGACTACAATGGAAATAATAGAATTTGAAAATGGAAATAAGATGTGTTTGGATGAGACAGTTGAATGTGGCTGCAGTCTTTGTTTTTTTGGGGTTTTTTTTGTGCCCTGAATACAGCAGGGAAAATGAAGTGCTGCTGTGATTAAGTAACACTGCATCAGGGTGAGCCATTAGAATCCATTAGCTTGTTTGTATAAAGGCTCAGGTCTTTGCTTCAAAATCCAGTTGGGAGGAGGAAATACAGGATAAAGAAGGTAAATGAGCTATAATTAATGCACGAAATACAATGTTTATCTTCTAGAGGATGGAGTCCCTGTTTTCTGCCACTTGGTTCCTTGGCCTGACTTCATTTTACACTTGGATCCATTCCTCCCCTACCCAGTTTTATTTTGTTATGTAGGCTTGAGTGAAATGTAGTACTTGACAGGGCTGGTGATAAGAGAATTCCTGGCAATCCTTTTCTTCTTTTCAATGTTGGGAGCACAGAAAGCCAGACTTCAAAAAGGGTTTTGGCTGGAAAGTACAAGAAAGAGGTGGATTAGAATTCACTGGAAGGTTTGCATTGGGTATGCAAGTCAGCAAGGATCCTCATGCAGGTAATGCTGAATTTGGGGCTTTGTGATGCAGCAGGGAGCAATCCAGCTCTTATCTGGTGCTGCTGTTCTGATCTAGCTCACAGTCAGCATTCACCCTCTGAAATTTGGCCTCCTTTCCCTTCTGCCTTACTGCACCTCATATGCCTACGATTTCCACTCCAGTTGCGTTTGCTTGAGGGCACCAATCCAAATGAGTTCATGTCTGCACTGAACTATTTCCTTCTCAGAATAATCATGAAACCAACTTAGCAAGCAAATAGGGCAGGGAGAGGTGCTTAATGGATCCCTTTCATAGACGGCAGTAACGGAGGTGGTTCTGAATGGAGCAATGCCTGTCAATCAGCCCGAGCACAAAACACTCTTCAAATTCCCTCCATTCTCTTCCTCCAACTTTTTAAAGCTGTTGCCCCCTTCCTTGCTGGATGAAGGTGAGAACAGGAGTGGGAGTGAGAATTAAAGTAAAGGAAACTGCAGTTCTGGAAGCAAATTTTCCAAATGTCAGGAGTGATGAAATACTGAGCATGTCAGTTTTTCTGTTGCTGTGCTCAGACCAGGTACTTGATTGCTAATCACACTTTATATTTGTATTGGCCCAGCCTGCTCTAAGTAGTGTTTAAACAACTCTGGCTGGATCCTGCTGAGGGGTGGCTGAGCAGCACCTTGTGGGCTTTGCACGCCAGCCTTTTCAAAAGATAAACAGCGCATTTCCATTTGTCAGTGAAAACACTTGTACCCCGTCTAACACCTGACTGAACCAGGTGAGCTGGGCATAAGTTGGTCTTGGAGTGTCAGTCATCACTTCAGGCTCTGTTAACATCTGTGTAAGTTATGGAACAAATCTCTGTGACCTCAAATTTTGCTCAGTTTTCTGTATTTTCATGTTATTGAAGTTACATGTATTTTTTTCAAGCCTAAGGACTTCAGACACGAGTTATTTTCTTCAAATGAATGCACACAGAGTTTCCTGTCAGAAATAAATCGAGATAAATTTGACAATTTCAAATTTCATATGGAGAGAATTCCAAGCAGTCTCCTAATTTCTAGGCTCCTTGACTTACCTCTGTGTTCAGCCTGTGTCATTTCCAGTCTTTCCCACTAAGCTCCCCATCTAAATGAATCCATCTTTCCTGCCTTGTTGTATGTCTTTGGTGCCTCTGTACCCTCACCTGTCTCATCTCTGTGCTTGCCTCTCCAGTAAACCTCCAGGTTTTCTGAGAAATTTACAAAAAATTTACAGAATCACTTCTATCAGAGCCTGATTTCAAACAGCTTCAAACAAGGGAGTAACTGGGGGAAAATGCTGAGCTGGAAAACAAGCTAGAAACTTTCTGATTTTGGAGTTAGCTTTTCTACTGTCACTGCCATTGTAATTTCTTTAAACAAAACTGCTCTGGACAGAGTTTCTACAGGGTTTAGAAATAATCCCCAAACATCCCCTGTCAGATTTTTAAGCCAAGAGCTGCAGCTTAGTATTTGTTGTGGCTGTATTTTTGTGTCCTTTTCCCCTCTTTCTCCATCCCTCTGGATAAATTTTGGCTGAGTTCTGCAAAGGCTGAGTTGTACATGATTCATTTGTGTTTCCTCATGTGTCTTAAATGTGTCATGTTTTTTCCCCCATGATCCCTATGACTGATACCCCTCCTCTTCCAGAAAAGTCGATTATCTCACAACAGTCTGAAATTTGCCTTTTTTTGGGGACACCACATCCACACTGTGCTGGCAGATCAGCCAGAATGCCTGTGTGTGATGAGTATTTGAAAGCCCTGCTGAAAGGAAGTCACGAGTTGTAAGAACACTGACCTTTCATTCTTACAATAAATGTGAATTGTGACTTCAGAAAATGTTCTTCAAGTTACTTCTTCTCTGTTTTCTTACCTACGGGATCATTCTGGTTCTTAATATTTTGTGCTCTTGCTTTCCTGGTATCCTGTAATATTAGACTGTGATAGAGCTGGAAATAGTTGTGTGATTTATGTTCAGCCTATGGAACTGCTTGGCCAAGTGGGGAGGCTCTCAGCTGTCCCTAACAGATCAAACCTGAAAGCTCACCTGTGAGCCTGCTTTTAGAGCAAAATGTTACTGAGATTTGAATTATTCTTCAGCAACGTTGAAGAAAATTGAAGCATGTTTATGTCCCTAGAGACCCCTTGTGCTTTTCTTCTTTTCCAAAATCTGCGTAACAGTTTGCATTTCTCATCGTCCCATATTCAAACATACAAATTCTTTTTGAAAAACAAATGGGGGGAGAGCAGTGGGTGGGAGGAAATCCCCACCGCAGATGTTACAAAAGCTCCCAGGTAAGCAACTGCCAGGGTAGGAAATAATAGGCTGAGAGGAAGGAAAAAATGAACCCTCACTTTGGTGGAGATCTTATTTAGTCACAGCGGGAAGTGAAAGAAATTTTTTAAAGATATAAACCGAAAGGAATTTGTCTCATTTTCCTTTCCTTTCAGTCTTTCTAATATGTGAGGAAACAGAGTTCTGCTTTAGGTGTAGGTCTGGCTGCTGCCCAAGAGGCCTAGAAGTTTCATCATCTTGATCCTTGTTGACCACTTTGCTTATATAAGAGAAAATAAATGCCAGTGAGGCCAGTGAAATGTTGTTTTCCTTAGACCTGTCCTACGTGGTTTTGGTACAGTGCCAGGTGATCAGCAGCAATGATGCTGAGCAGAAGATAATGATGAGTATCCATATCAAGAAAGTTGAAACATAAGCCATGCTTTGCGATACCTGGAAATTGGATGACTTTCAAGAGAGGCGAGCTTTGTTTGTGCCCTTCAGGTTTCAGAGAGGTTCCTTGTTGGAACTGGTCTGGGAATTTGTCCTTGTTCTTAGAGCTGCCATCTGTTCTCCATATAAATACAGCCTGGATTGTTCTAATGTGTGCTCAAGGAAAGCTGTGCTGGGCCTACCCAAGGCTCCATCGGCCCTCCAGCCCCTCAGAGGAAGAATAAAATGCTTCTGGTAGCTCATGAGAGCCTTTAATCATTAGAAGCCGCTTCTAGACTACAATGGTTGGTGACAAGCAGCAAAATTACCTTCCAGGAATTTGTCTTTTTCTTGCCTTCACTGGCAAAGAGCTCCACAACAAATTCTGTGCTGGATGAACATTCAGTATCCAGTGCTCCAGGAATGAGAAAATCATCAGTCAGCTGCCTCCTCCCCACCCTGCAGTTTGGAGGGCACACAGGTGAACACCGGGAGTATCTTTAATATCTTTTTGGAATGGACCATCCCCAGAGGGTGTTGGTGGTGCAGCCATCAGTGATACAGCTTAAACATGATGCCCTGGTGATCTTTTAGTAACAAAGTATGACAGGAAAAATCGAAGGTTTATAGGTAGTCAGTGGTTACACATGCATTGAACAGGGTTTTTTTTTTATCCATGAAGTGTATCTTCATGTGATACATGTCCTCAGTTCTTATTCAGTGCTGATTATCCATTTATTCTTCTCTAGCTTTCTGGTCTTTAGTTCCTGTACTTTATTCCTCACAGGAAAGCAAGATGAACCATTTTACCTGTAGGTAAAAGAATATTAAGTGTGAGAAAATTGGGTTCAGAGCTGCCAGAAAGGGAATGCTGCAGGAGGGGCATTATGGAGAGGTTGCCTTTGGACCTCTAATCGAAGCATCTCAAAACTTTTCAAAAATATTCACATTTAATCTAAGTTTGGAACTGACATCCTTTGATTTGCTACGCTGAAATAGCATTTGCTTGTGCCATCATTTGTTATATTTCCCAGCTCTCCTCTGTGTTGCCTGAGCCATCCTGTGTGATGGAGTTGCAGCTGCCTGCTGGAAAGTGAAGTGAAATATGTGCCTGTGTCTTGGGAGGAGGAACTGGCATGGATCCAATGCACTGAATCTCAGATGATGCCGGGTCCCTTATTCCACTTCCCAGGCAGTTCCAGCACATGTGAGGGTCCTTTCATGCCTGCCTGTGCTTTTTCCATACTCTGAATGTGTTTTAGGAGAGAACATGGACCTCCTGGTCTGTGTGGGTGGTTAAGAGTGTGACATCCTTTCCCAGATTTATTTTTGCTTGTTGCCAGCTGGTCCATTTTGGATTTTCCCTGATTGAGGATGTTTGTTGTACATAGCTGGTGTTTAATGCTGCAGAGACCTGAATCATACTATCAGGGTAATTGATACTGACCTAATTACACAGATGAGTTTTGTACTGGAATTTTTAATGGCACTTAATACTTATAAGAGTCTTTCATTCCCCATGTCTATGATTCAGTCCTTTGCCTCATATGCCTTCAAAGAACAAGGGCATTGGATGGGATTATTTCCCTGTTTATTTTGTGTTGGGTAACTCTCTGTGCTTCCTGCCTGGAAAAGCAAGGGGAGCTGCTGCAGCTTAACGTCTCCATGGAGAAAGCTGTGGCTGAATCCAGTGACACTCCGTTGTCCCTCATCCAAACAGGATATGGATGAACTCTGATCTCTGGAGGAGATTGCCAAGGTCAGATGAGGATAGGGAGACTCTCAGCACAGCTCTGCTCAGGAAATCCTTAAGCCACATTTGCTAAGTGGGAAGCCTGCTAGAGAAGATCCATCTTTGTATTCCATCCTGTTGACATCCCTCCTGTGGATGGAGTCTGTCTGCAGAGCAGGCTCAATCCGGGAGAGGAGGCTCAGTCCAGGAGAGTTGCTCCACACCTTCCTAACTGGTGAATGTGCAGGGCTGTGTCCCAGGGCACTGCAGCAAACAGGAGAAGCCCAGATGATAAAGTCATCACCTCTCCCAGTTTCACCAGGCTGGGAGAAGGTGTTAGAGGGCAGCCTGACTCCAGACCTGCATCACGCCTGGGATCAAGCAGTTGTGCCCTACCCCCGGCAACCCGGCCGGGCAGGAATGGTCTGGGCAGGAATGGTCTGGGCAGGAATGGTGCTGAGCCCAGTCTCGTGTGGAGCAGCTGAAGTGGTAAATGGTGCCCTTCACCTGCCTGCATCTGGTGCACACAAATATTTGAGAGACGATTTTTTTTCTGTATCTTGTCCGTGATTCCAAGCGAAGCACAGTGGTTTCAAAGCCACCGTGGACAGCTTATTTCTAGATACATGTTTACACCTTGCATGTCTCTGGGGGGGCTAAACAGATGCCAGATCACCCGTGTGGGTGCAGTTCTGTGAGAGTGAGCACATAAACACGGTGCTCCAGAGCTGATGCTATTCTTTCTATCCCCAGAAGGGAGATCTGTGAAAGGAAAGGGCCCAAACTGCAGAAGAAAACAACCAGCATTTCATTTAATCACCCAGCATTTGCTTGAATAAACTGGTGCTGCTTTAACATTACATTAAACATCCCTCCCACCTACTCTTTAAATTCCTCCCGAGTTTCTTCCTTTTATTTTGGTCTGTTCTGAATATCCCAGGGTCTGGAATTTGTCTTTTATAATGATATATAGCTCGGCATGATGCCAGCCTCAACTCCAGGGAATTTTTGTTCATGTTAAGATTTGAAAATCTTTATAAGCATAGACTTGGAGGAAAAATACCAAAGCATTCAAGAAGAAGGATAAAAAGTCAGAAGAGCTCCAAGTGCTCTTACCAGCTGTGTCATATCATACTGAGCTGGCACAAAATAAATCCATAGTCCATCCGTATTTTCAATATGCACACAGTTTGGGTTTCCTCATGCCAAAAGGACAGAGGTGAACTGCAAAAGGTGCAGAAGGGGACCACAGGGACCCACATGTAACAGCTTCAAGTCTGTGTGAGGTGTGAGTCTTGGATTTGGAGAGGAACGGCTGAAGAAAGGCCAGAGAGAGGGCTACAGAATCAAGAGTAGCCTGGAAAAGCAAATGAGGGTCTTCAACAGGAGTGAGCCAGAAGAACAGGAAAAAATGGGGTTTTTTTACACACAGCAGGCACTGGATTTTCCTGATATCAAACTAAACCTCCCCTGACTCAGCTTCATACCATTTCCTCGAGTCCTGTTGATTAATAAAGGGAATAGAAATTTTCAGTTCCCCTGAAGTTGCTGGGTAGAGTTTAAAGACTAACTAGCAAAAAAGATAAAAGAATGTAGAGGTATGCATTCAGGATGATAAATGTAGCTGGAAATGTGTGGAGATTGTGTGGAGAAACAAATAATGAGGTCCACAGTGGGTTTTTTGGCAAGTTATGTAACAAGAAGCAACAGTGCATGCCCAAAGAAAAAGTTCAAGGAAAGGCCACCTGTATTATTGAAGGATTCAGTGAATAAAACCACCAGAGACTCCTTTAGATGACCTCCAGGAACATAAAAGGACTTCCAGTAGGAGACTGCTGCATGCAAATTAGCTCTAGGAAAAGTGAGGTTTATGTATTAGCTAGGAGGCACATTGTAATCAATATGTATGATTATGATGGAATAAATACCCTGTTGTAAAGTCTCACCACACACCTCAGATTAAAGGAGATATCCTCCTGTGTGTCCAGTGCTGATAAAAATGCCAGCTGTCTAATGCTTCGAATTGTGTTGGAAAGTTTATTTTCTGGCCAATTTCAGTATCACCGTCCCTGGCCTTGAGAGTGCTCCCCCAGTGAGGATGTTGAAGACCCCACTGAGGTCTCCCCTCAGTCTCCTCCTGTCCAGGCTGACCAGACCAAGTGACCTCAGCTGCTCCTCAAACGGCTTCCCCTCCAGACCCCTCACCATGCTCGTGGCCTCCTTTGGACACCCTCCAGTAGAGTCTCACAGACACCCCAGCCTCCACTCCCTTTGTGTCACGGACAGGTTTTCATTGGGATCAGTGCCTGCTCAGTGAGGAAAGTGAAGCTGGGTTTCTCTGTGCTCATACAGCACAAACCCAGCTGGGGATGAGCCACCAGCAAGAGCCTTGGGAGGCCAACAAGAGCCCAGCAGAGAAATCAGCCTGGGAGAGGGAGGGAGGGTTGGGATTGGAGAGGTTCATGAGATAGAAAGTCCATGCCTCTTGCTAGAGGGTTTCACAGAGTGGCTGGAGGCCAGGGAAGGTGTTTAAAGCTGTCTGAGGTACCCTGACTGCTCTGTGCTGAGGTTTTTTTGACTGTCCCTGAGCCCTCCCCCTCTAACCAATGGTGCTGGCGTGTCAGTAGAGTTTAGACTTGAGACTGCAAGTCTTTTGCTACATAAAATTCCTCTCTTCTGATTGGACTCCATTAGGGCAAAATGCTGCATAGACAATCCTATTTACAGGCACGAGGCAGCTGCTTTTCGTTAGGATCATTTGCCATAAGCCTGGCTGCAAATTACTTCTGCATTTAAAGATTGGCTCTCTCAGCCCCTCTGCTCCGTGGCCAGCAGGCTCCATGGGCAGGGTGGCAGCAGGTGAGCCACTTCCATCCAAATCAGGGCTGGACACCTCAAAGCCTTGTACAAATCAGCCCCACAACACCCAGCTGAGCACAAATGCCCCAGCCAGGAGGGTTTTTGATGGGTGCTGGTGGCTAAGAGCCACCAGCCAGCCTCACCAGGGGATATAAGGTCCTGTTCCACTGCAGGCAGACCTGTTTGTTGGCAATCCCTATAAATGTGTTCCCAGATAAGCTGGGTCCTGCAGAATTATCTCTGGCACGAGATCCTCCCTGGCTCAGCGTGGGTGGCTGATGGGAGCAGCCTCCCCTGTGGCACTCACAGCCCATTGCTTTGGACAGAGACCCAAAGAAGTGGTGACCAAGCTACCATTTTACAAATCCCCTTTCCAAGCACACCTCTTACTGACTTTTTAAAATTTTAATGTTAGTTTTCAGAGCCACTAAGGGCTGCAAGGTTTGCTCAGTCTCTTTTTCTTTATCCAACAATTATTCTGGCTTACTCCAGGTGGGATTTTTCTTTCTGGCTGGTGAGTTCCTGTGGCTGCTGGCAGTTGTTCAGCCAGTGCAAGCTGGTGCTCAGCTGCGTTTTTGCTCCCAAGCTCCTTCCCAGCCCAGCCAGCCAGGACAGAGGGGAAATGTCACACACGGACACGGGCCAGCTCTTTGGCCTGACTGCTGTTTTGAACATCTGGATTCCTTCATGTGAGGCCATTAACAGAAGTAAAAGAGAGTTCAGGCTGAAGGGGGAGGAAGTTCCCCTTCGTTCATTTGGGGATGTTCACGTTAGTGGCACAGTCACTGGAACACCCTGCTGGAGGAATTGGATGTGTTTCTAGTTTTGTCTCCAAGAGCTGATGCTGAGGGTGATGGCAGCTGCCAGCACAGACCCAGTCATCCTCCCTGCAGGCACACACAGAGCAGCTGGGATTTAGACCTTTCAGGCTGAGCTCATGTCTGCCCTGAAGTCAGGCAGGGTTTTGCCACTGGCTTTGCTGTACCTCGGTACGTGCAACAGATTGCTTCTGAGCATCCCATTCCCTGCGGGGTTTCCACGGAAATACCCAACTTCTGTCTGGAGCTGGAGGCACCATGGCTCATAACTGGGTGATTTCAAACCAGGTGCTGCCAGGCACAATATTTGGGAGCCATTTGCTCCCTGCACAGAGCAGGAAGAAGAATCCATCTCTTTCATTGCCTTTGCTACTGTAGACCCCCAATGGCTTCGTGGCGTGGGCATACAGAGCAGCGCTTCCTGCAGCCTTTCGGAGCTGGGATTTGTCCTCATTTCTGTGATTTGTTTGTTGGATTTTCAACATTTGCCTTCACTTCTCCTCTGGGTGAGAGTCTTTAGCAAGAGCAGGAAGTGGTAGCTCTGTACCAGGAATATATCACCATGCTCCAGAACCATGTGCAGCTCACAGCATTAGAGGAAAAAGTGGTGCCATGTTCTCAATTTGAACACCTGCACTGTTTCTTAAACCACTTCCTGACTGCAGCATCATCCTGAAAGCACCAGTTTCTTCGCGTTTTTGTTTTCACACCCCCAGCAATCCCCACTGCCTTCCTCCAGCACTTTCCAGTCCCAGATTTGGTGTGTGAAGCCAGCAGCAGCACGTTGGAATTGAAACCTCTTCCCATGCAAGGTGATGGCACTGCCAGGCTCCTGGAGCAGCTGCTGACTGTGGTGAGGCCAAAGGAGAGGGGAACAGGGGTTTATCAGCCCAGATAAGGCAACTTTGAACGCACCTGGTGTAGGTAAGCATCAGGACAGGATCTGTGCCATCCCCTGGCACCCCATTCCCGAGCAGGCAGGGAGTAAATCCCATCAATCTGACCACAGCCTTGGTGGCGTCTATTTGGTCTATATTTTTTCTTTTTGTTTTTTTCCAAGTATTTCTCTCCTGCTTTTTAATAGATAGGCCAGGATCCCCCTCCCTCTCCCCCAGCTGTGCAATAATGACCCAGCACGGAGCGGAGCAGCGAAGCGTCGTGGCCGCCTCACACCCACGGGCGCTGCTGCAGGAAAGCGGCGGTGAGGGAGCGGGGATCCCCCCTCTGACAAACCGCGTTTCTCATCCGCACCTGGATCCAGGGAAGTGCAGTCATCCTGAAGCTTTGGGGCCGGTGCTGGCCCGTCCCTTTCCTGTGCACCGCGTCACCGCCTTCCCCAGGCCAGGACAGGCTGCTTTGGGGCAGAAGGGGGCAATAGAACGATTTTTTTTTTTTTTTTTNTTTTTTGCCCAGGCTGGGGAAGTCCCTAAAGCAGTACCGGGCTTTTCCCACAGCGGTGCCAACACAGAGACACGAGGCTGCGCCTTTCCCTCCTCCGCAGCAAAATCTCCCCCGGGGCGGTGGGAGCCAGGACAGCAGCGAGCCAGGTGGGGAATGCTGCGTTTTGTTATCAGCTCCTGAAATGCGGTCGCCACAGAGGGAATGGTCAGACTGTTGGAATGGGTTAGACTGCTGCCGGTTCTCCTTCGGTGCTGCTGCTTTTCGAGGGAAAACAGCTGCATGCAGATGTGCACGGGAGAGGATGGACCCGCCTGGGCAGGAGGGCGGCCCCTTTGGATGGGGATTTGGATGGAAAACTCCTCCAGCACCATTAGCATTACCCCGGGACACCGTGAACAAGTCCCCAGTGCGGCCGATGGCAGCTGAGAACAGCAATTAGCAGCAGAATAACAGGCCCAGCTGCCTGCCGGGGGCTCACGGCGCCCGAGCGCTTCAATCGGCCCTCGCTTGCATAAAGCAGGGGGATCATGCCGCTCTCACCCTGGCTGCATCGGTCTGATTTTCATTTCCTACCAGCAGAGCGCACAAAATCACCCCAAAAGGAGGGGATGCAAGAGCTCCATCCCGCTGGCTGGGAGGTGATTTTTGCAGCGCGGCTGCTGGGAAGCGCAGCCCCACGGTTTGCTTTGTGCCCAGGCAGCGTGCGAGAGAAGATGGGAGTCACGATCCCGCAGCCGGTGCCATTGCTTTGGCCTCCCTGTTTCGGACAGCAGTTATTGATTATTTTGAGCTGTAAAAGGGGGCAGGGAGGAGCGAGCTGGGACGCGGCTCCCCGCTGCTATTTCAGAGGATTTGTTAGGTTTGCAGCTGACTGTTGAGAGATTAATAGACAAACCCCAACCACTTCGGTATTGTGTGCTCTTTATTTTTAATATAAATCAGTTTTGCAGTGGTTTGCAGGACACAAAGCTGCCTGCAGCCTGGGTTTCCTCCCACCGGCAGCAGTGGCCCGGCTGGGTGTGAGGGCCAGTGCCCGGGGCATCCCTGCTGCAGGGGATTTTTTCTGAGTTTTCCTCCTGCTGCAGAAGGTGGCAGCTGTTCCAGGAAGAGGATGAGCCTGCCCGTGCCCGACTGAATGCCAGCCCTCCCGTATCCTCTAGACTGGGTCCTCCCTGGCTTTGGAATCTCCTGGTGTTGAAGGGATGGCCATCGGCCCTCTCGCCTGCCACTGTCCCTCTGGTCTGGGGCAGAAGGGCCATGTCTGCCCCTGCCAGGACAGACTAGAGAGCATAAATCCCTGGCTGAGGTGACGGCTGCTCTGTCCCTCTCATCACCAGGCGAACCACCTCACCAAACCCACCTCAGTGGGTTTCATCTTCTTTTTTGGGTGCAAGCAGCTTTTCTCGGCAGCAGCAGTGGCTGCTCTGAGTCCTTATGTTGAAGGACCAAGAAAAGTCACCCTGCAAGGAAAAAAAGAAAAAGCAGGGGATGTTTTTCCTGCCTTGCTAATGAGCCAAAGTGGCATAGCAAGTTGTCAAGGAGATGCTCTCTCTGGCAGCAGGATGCACCTGATGAACTCCCCTCTGCTCTGTAGGATAATCACATTGGGAAAAGAATTCCTGTCAACATCCGAGGACGCCCTCATGGGCTAAACAAGATATTGCAACCTGTTAAACTTGGACTTCTTGGTGGGTTTTATTTTATTTTGTTTGAGCAATACTGGATTTCAGCTACATTCCTCCTTCCAGCTGCAGTAGGAACTGGCTGTGGGTGTGGGTGCAACCAGTTTTGCTTCTCTGGGGAGCAGGAGCATCCTTCAAGGAGAGGTGGGAGGTCAGAAGTGGGTCAGGACCAGCAGCTCTTTTTTTCTGGATGTACCAGTGGGTCTAACCTCTCTCACTGAGGTTGAATAATAGTGCCTGAGGACACCCAGGTCAGGATAAAGAAGAAATAGGTGCCATGAAAGCTGAGAGAAAAACCACTACTAGTCTTTTTACAAATCTTGGAGGTGTACAATCTGTGCTATCAGTCTCTAAAAATCCCACAAAATGCAGAGTTTAAACTATATATCAGTTTTACTAGTAGTACTACAGCCCACCATCAACATTGGGTGAAACGCTCACCGTGACAAACCGGAGCGCGATGGCATCGCTCATTTAAAGCATCCCTGAGCACAGCCCAGAGGATTAGCAGCTGAATCAGTGAAGAGCAACTGGTGATCAAGGAAAGCCAGCTCCCTGTTTAAGGAAAACATCAGCTCCTGAGAAATCCCTTACCTTTAATTGTATCTGAGAACGCAATTACATCTCCGGCCCCAACAGACCTAAAATCAATCTGGCTAAGCAGTGACACAAAGAAACGGGACTTTAATGAGTGACACGAGGAAATGGGGCTTAAACTGATGCTTATCTCTGGTCACTGAATACAGGGATCTCGTTCTACATAATGTACATATAAATAATAGAGCAGCCCCTGCAAGCAGGGCCCTTGCCAGCTCATTTGGAGGGATGGAGCTGTTGGGATGAGCACCCTGGATGTATCTCTGGAATTTCACTGGGCACATTGCTGGGCTCTAAAGAATAGCACAGCTTTTGAAACCTATTAAAAAAAATTTACAAGTGATGTTACCATCTTTCCTAAAAAATACTCTCATCTTTGATAAAATTGCTTGTTTTGCAAGCAGCTTTTAGCTGTCATCCATGCCACCCTTTGTTTCGGACCTTAGTTATTTCTATTTAGTGAGGTGATGAGCAAAATCCTTATTTCTCATCCTTCTTTAGCTCTTCCCACTTGCTTTTGGTGCATAAGAAAACTATGAATAAGCAAGTGTTCAGTTACTTTGACTTCCTAAGGAAGAAAGAAAGCAAAAGTCAGTATAACCCAGTGTGATTTTTGCTTTCTCTTTATTCAGCAGTGCAATCACTAGAGGGAGGCAGATGGTAAACTTATCTATCCTAAGCTCTCAGACACTCTGTGGTGCCTTATAAATGACAGCAGAACAGTTGTAAGTAGGAGCTCCTGGTACATCATGCTGCCTGGGGGGGGAAATTTGAGCACTTGCTGAAATCAGCTTAATTCTGTTGACTGTCCACACTGGCAGCCCCCAAGGCAGCTGTGTCCTCCTTAGCAGCTGTGGAGGCTCCTGAAGGTTGTGTTGGGTCCCTCAGCTCATCCTGGGGGAGACTCAATCTCCTCCTGAGAAATCAGGGGTGCAGGAGCTGGTAGAAAGGCTGAGACATTCCATTTGGGGGTTTTGGCCCCGTGGTGCAGAGTTTGTGCAACTTGGCTGAGGCCAGTGTGGATGTGCCCAGCAGCTCTCTGAGAGATGCTCTGGGGCCAGGTGACCCCAAAATAAGTAAGAATCAGCAACTGCTGAACGTGAAGGTTTAGTCAAAAGGGCCAAACATCCTAATGGGTAATTTATGTTTTTATGGGGGTTGGCTGAAAATAAAGACTTCCTACCAAACGAACAAACCACATTAAGATTCCTCACTCAAATATTGATGTAAAAGCACATAAAAAATAAACTTTGCCTTACAATTTATTTCCCCATCTCTATCACCTGTTAAGCTGAAAGAGGAGCAAATGCTCCTCTTCTCCTCATGAACCAGAAGATACCTTCAGGACTTCCCTGCTTTGCAGCAGGGTTCCCTTCCAGGATCCTTATCTGCTGGGGTTTACATCCTGGTAGCAGAACTCCATGCTCAGGAGGGCAAACCCCATTTACATGGAGTTTACACCGCTTGGACACACATGAGTGTGTGGGGCCGTGGGTGTTGTCTAGCTAAACTTTATTAAAGCTTTTGATACCATTTCCCAGAGCATTCTCTTGAAGGAGCTGGCTGCTCATGGCATGAACAGGTGTTCTCTTCGCTGGGTAAAAAACTGTCTGCAGGGCCAGGCCCAAAAAAGGGGTGGAGTCACCATAGAATATCCTGAGTTGGAAGGGCCTTACAAAGATCATCAAAGTCCATCTTCTGGCCCTGCACAGAACAGCCCCAAGAATCCCACCAAGTCCCTGTGAGTGTTGTCCAAACACTTCCTGAACTCCGTCAGCTTGGTGCTGTGCCCACTGCCCTGGGGAGCCTGTTCCAGTGCCCAGCCACCCTCTGGGTGAAAAACCTTTTCCTAATATCCAACCTAAACCTCCTCAGCTTTCCCTCATGAGGAAGTTGTAACTGCTGTGAGGTCTCCCCTCAGTCTCCTCTTCTCCAGGCTGAACAGACCAAGTGTCCTCAGCTGCTCCTCACACGGTTTCCCCTCAAGGCCCTTCACCATCCTCATTGCCCTCCTTTGGACACTCCCTAACAGGTTTATATCTTTTTTCTATTGCAGTGCCCCAGCACTCGAGGTGAGGCCACCCCAGGGCAGAGCAGAGCAGGACAATCCCCTCCCTTGCCTGGCTGGTGATGCTGTGCCTGATGCCCCCCAGGACAGGAGTGGCCCTCCTGGCTGCCAGGGCACTGCTGACCCACATCCAACTTGCCATGGACCAGGAACCCCAGGTCCCTTTCCATGGCNGCTTTACTGAAATCCTAAAAGGTGACACCAACTGGCTTCCCTTGATCAGCTGGGTGGGCTACCCTGTCATAAAAGGAAGTCAGGTTTGATAAACAGGACTTGAAGCTGTACTGGCTGTGACCAATGACTCTCTTGTCCTTCAAGTGTTTTTCAATAACTCACGGAATAATCTTCTCCATAATTTACCAGTCACTGAAGTGAATGTGACAGGCCTGAAGTTTTCAGGGCCATCCTTCTTGCTCTTCTGGAAAACTGGGACAATGTTTGCCAGCTTCTGGTTAGCTGTGACCTCTCCAGATTCCTAAGACGATCCAAAAATCATGGAGAGAGGTCTCATGATGACATCAGGCAACTCTTGGAGTGTTCTCAGATGAATCCCATCAGGCCCTGTAGACTCACGGGGGTCCAGCTGGAGCACTGGAATGGTCCTCAGGGCTCCATTCAGGGCACTGGGACCCCCTTACCCCATCACTGGTGTTGAAGACAGAGACAAAGAGCATTAAACATCTTTGCTTTATGACCCTGTTTGTGAGGTGACCATCCTCATCCTGTAACAGGCTGATGTTATTGCTGCCCTGTTTTTTGGTATCAACGTATTTAAAACCCCTGTTTTTATGGTCTCCCACAATTCTGAGCAGCTTCAGCTCCAGTTGAGCTTTGGACACATGCATTTTCTCCCTGCAGTGGTGAACAGCAACTGTGTATTCCTGTCACATCACCTGACCTTGCTTCCACNTGACTCTCTTGTCCTTCAAGTGTTTTTCAATAACTCACGGAATAATCTTCTCCATAATTTACCAGTCACTGAAGTGAATGTGACAGGCCTGAAGTTTTCAGGGCCATCCTTCTTGCTCTTCTGGAAAACTGGGACAATGTTTGCCAGCTTCTGGTTATCTGTGACCTCTCCAGATTCCCAAGACAATTCAAAAATCATGGAGAGAGGTCTCATGATGACATCAGGCAACTCTTGGAGTGTTCTCAGATGAATCCCATCAGGCCCTGTAGACTCACGGGGGTCCAGCTGGAGCACTGGAATGGTCCTCAGGGCTCCATTCAGGGCACTGGGACCCCCTTACCCCATCACTGGTGTTGAAGACAGAGACAAAGAGCATTAAACATCTTTGCTTTATGACCCTGTTTGTGAGGTGACCATCCTCATCCTGTAACAGGCTGATGTTATTGCTGCCCTGTTTTTTGGTATCAACGTATTTAAAACCCCTGTTTTTATGGTCTCCCACAATTCTGAGCAGCTTCAGCTCCAGTTGAGCTTTGGACACATGCATTTTCTCCCTGCAGTGGTGAACAGCAACTGTGTATTCCTGTCACATCACCTGACCTTGCTTCCACTGGGCATACACCTTCCTTTTTTGCCATAGTCCCAGAAGAAGATCCCTGCTCAGCCAAGCCAGCTTTTTATCTTGTCTGCTTGACTTCTGACATTTGGGAATTGCCTGTTCCTGTGCCCTTAGGAGGTGTTGCATAAAAAGTGACCAGCACTGATGGACACCAGCACCTGCAAAAATGTTTTCCCAGAGGACCTTACCTTACACTTCCCTGAGCAGCCTGAAGTCGTGTCCAGGGTTGAAGTTTTGCTGTCACTTTTCTTCACTGTCAAGAGAGATTTTTAAACTCAATGGTTTCGTGATCACTGTGGCCAAGACAGCCACCAATGACCCTTTCACTCCTGAGACCCTCTCTGTGAGCAAGCAACAAATGAAGGAGGGCATCATTCCCAGCTGGCTCTCTTAGTCCCTGTACCATGAAATCATCATCCAGGTGTTTTAGGAATCTTCTGAACCTGTTTGTGCTGGCTGTATGGTGTTCCCAGTTAACATCTGGCAAGCTGAAGTCCCCCATAAGGACAAAAACTCCGTATCTGCAGGGATTTAAGTCATGCAGATGTGGTGCTCAGGGGCCTGGTTTAGTGGTGGGCCTGGCAGGTCTGGTTGATGGTGGGACTCCATGCTCTAGAGTGCTTTTCCCAGATTCTCTGTTTCTATGGTAAGTGGGAAAGAGGTTTTGCAGATCTGTCCACACCTGGACAGCAGGAGGGGCTTTGGGGTCACTTTGAACATGTGTAGTCACGGACTGATGGCTGTGGGAGGAAAAAGTTTGTCCTGCTGCAAGAATCACAGGCTCTCACCGGCCCTTTGGTCATTGGGACTGCGCTGGGGCGGGTGGAAAAGCTTAAAAACTGGGAGCTGGGATGCAGTTGCTTGTTCCAATGCTGCTGAAAACCCAGGCAACCAGGACAGTCTGATTCACTGCTTGATTTGACCCCCAAAAAACCCCCAGGAGTGTTTGTCCCTGCACATCCATCATCCTGTCAGGCTGCGATGAGCTGGGAGAAAAAAAAAAGGATTTTTTATTTTATTTTGCTAAATGATGACTGACATTTTAAAAGCAATATTGTCAAAGCTGCATGTCAAACAGCCTAATTGCCTAATCTGTGTGGCTCCTAATGACAAGTTAGACTATTACAGCTGAAAGAATTTTAAGCATCTAATAATTTATACATCATCACCTGGACTATTTGCTTTCCACACCTCAGTAAGTGTAGATGAGGAGATCAGCTGCTTGTATTTCAAGGTAATTTCACCTGTTTCACTCAGTCCTGTCTCAGGATGGTGCAGCCCTGGGGGAAATCACAGCCTTCAACAGAATCTGGTTAAAATGTTGTGATGAAAACACTCACTTTTACATTAGGAATTTTTTTTTTTCTCCCCTCCAGTAATTAAATATTTTTTTCTTTTGTAAGACAACAAGCAACATGGGCTCTGCTTCCGTGTCACGTTGGGGTATCAGCATCACTTTAATTCCAGGTTATAACATTATGTGTTATAAATGGAGAAACGCCTTCTCACCCAAACACCCAGCACAGAAACAATACTTGGGCAGCAAACTGAGAGGGCAAGTCTGTCCCTAAGAAGCTATAGCCGGCCTCTTTTCATTGATTAGCTAATTGCTATTAGCTAATTGCTGTCACTGGTGAAGCAGGGCCCTATATGAGTGAGTGGGCTGCCAGGCCAGCCCCTCTGCTATAGGGGTGTGTTTTGGAGAGGGTCTGGGAAAGGTGGTAATCCCACATTGGCTCTGCCTGGGGGATTATTCTGGGGAGAGAGAGGGAGGCTTTTTTCTTTCCTTTTTTTTTTTTTCCTTTTTGTCTCATTTTAATGTTGTGCCTCTGATAAACCTCTGCCATGAAGCCTTTGCCCTCCCCATTTATTCTGGCCCTGCTCCTGATGCCCTGGGTGCTGGGGCCAGCTCCTGCTGGGCAGGGCCCTGGGGTGATGCCAAGGCCCTGCTGTGATGCTGCTGGTGTTGCTCCAGGGGTGAGTGATGGGAAGTGAGGACTTGGTTCCCTGTAGGAAACTCCCTTCTTGGGTGCACTGGCCTGCCTGCTTACACATCCTCCTCTCTTCTGCATGGCCCCCGGGTATTAAAGCCTAGCTGGGCTTTGCTTGCTGTGTTTTGGGGGTGTTTTTGTATTGGTTGTGGTCTGACAGCATAAATCAGGCAGTGCTTCTGGATGTAGGGAGGGGAGAAGATTTATAATCACCTGGAATAAATGATGTGACCTTGGGGCTTGGTCCAGGTGCAGGCAAAACCCCAATCCACCAGGCTGGATTTGGTGCTCCCTTCCCACTGGGCTGGTGTTGGCATTTCTCTGAGCAGTGTTATAAACACTGGGAATTGGTATTTGGGCCTGCAATTGGACACTTTTTTTTCTTGTATAGGTAAGGGGATCATCTCAGGAATATTGGAAGGTTAAACCAGGTAAGAGTGAGTTCTGATATCAGCCTGCTTTTTTTTTTCCCCCAGAGTTTGTTGGGTACTTCAAGCCCACCAGTAAGTGGTGTGGAAAATCAGGAGCAGCAACCTGGCCCTGGGGTGGTGTGGAGAGGGAGGGGGATGTGGTTGATCAGTACTGAGTGCTGGAGTAGGGAAAAATCAGTGCTGGTGTGGGAGACAACCTGTGCCACTGTCCTGTGGCTGCCAAATTGCTGCCACAGAGCAGGTCCTGCAGGCAGGAGCAAAGCACTGCAGCAATTAAAACAAGTGGCAAAAGTTCAACCCAAACTTTAATTGTGCTCCTGTAGGGTAAACCTATCGGGGACTTGCTACTCTTCTAGCTTTGAGAAAGTGGTTTTGGAAAACACTGCTTTTCCCTGCTTAGGGGAATCTGCTTCCCACTTTGAGGGCTATGGGGAGAAACTAATGTTGGGGCTCTAATGACTTCTGGTTTGGCTGAGCTCTTTAAACCAAAGAGATTGAAAATGCCTTCAGGAGAGCTTTGTCTCCCAGCTCTGCAGGTGTATAAACAACAAACATCACCCACAGGTCAAAACCAAATGTAGCAGTTGGCTTTTGTAACTCGCCCAGGTGTGGCAATTCCCCGAGCCTTTAACCTCAATCCCTAAATAGCCTGACCCTGCAGAGGAGGAGCTGCCTCCCTGGGACAAGTGGCACCCACTGTGTGCCTATCCTGGGACCTCTGTGCTCCTGCATGGCCATGGGGGGGCTTAAAGCATGAGTGTGCCCTGCTCTGGGGCTGTAGCAGCAGGGGCACAGCCTGGCTCTCCGTGGAGCAGGCAGTGGTGGTGGCCAGGGCTTCTCCAGCTTTCTAAGAGGCTACTCTAATGTTCTCCCACTGATGGGTTGGCAAAGGGGAGCAGGAGGTACCAAAATGGAGAGAAGAGGGACCTTGAAAATAATTTCTGGAAATAAAGATGGTAACTATTTCTTTGGAAGCAGAAATGGGGGAAAACTTGGTTGTTGCTTCTTGTCTTCCAGAGCCAGAGTCTCCTTGGATGTTGGCCTATGTGCCTATAAGAAGCTGCCACAGAGTGCTGAAGGACAAACACGGGGAGTTTTCTCCTCCAGCATTCCGTGCTGATTTCCCCATAAACTTTTGGTGCAACTGGACCATCTGGGCAGGTTCCAGGAAGCACATCATAATTTATATCCAGGGATTTATCGCTAAGGAGGCTTGCAACAAAAACGAGGACAAAATTCTGTTTGAAGGAGTCTCCTCCCTGGCGGAAAGCAGCGTTGTTTATGCCTGCTGGAAAAAGGAGATGCACGTTTTTGCCACCTTTGCTCAGGCTGTCCATGTTGTGCTGCTGAAGAGGTACTTGCCAAACCAGAGAGATGCACGATTTAAAGGGAAGTACTACATCTTCCAGGACCAGCAAGGGGAATCTTCCTCCAAAGACGATGCGATTTCTGCAACTCCTGCTTCAAAACTGCCAAAGCAAGGTGGTCTTTTTCAGTCTGGCTGGGTTGAAAACCTTAGAGATGTGCTGGGCTTTGCAACCACACACAGCACCACGAGCCTTGGCAGCACCACAGTGCCAAGCAGTGAGATGAGGCAGGGGAGAGGGATCACTCTGGACACCACGGCTCTGGGAAGTCCTACGGAGCTTATCCCATGTGAACGTGCAAGGACACAGGCTCTGGAAACAAAAGCTCCTTGTGGGCTGGGGTCTGAGCTGGTGGGGGTTCAGGAAGCTCAAGGCATAGGAACACCTGAGGGAATAATCCCCACTGCGGCACAGGACACCTGGGGGCAGAATCCCCCTGTGAGTGAGGACGGTGCCATGAGTTTCAGTCCTCTGCACAGTGTACTTTTGGAAACTCCTTTGCTTGGTGCCTTCCAGGGAGCAGAATCCTTTTGGCAGCCAGCAGGTGTGAATCTGGAGAGCAGCCAGCCTGTCCTGAACCCCACCCTGAGGCCAGAAGGTCTGGGCTTCCTGCAGTTTACCATTGAACCAACAGGCACGGGTCGCCTGGACTTGGCTGCACATGCTGAGCCTCTGTCCCCTGGCACAGGACAAAGCCAGGAGGGCACAGCCAGCCTGGAGAAGGATGGAAGCTGTGCCCAGCTGAGTGTCCCAGCTGCTGGCCTTGCCCAGGGCCTGATGCCCAGCCTGAGGAGCCCCTATGATGTGGGCACCAGGGACCACTTGCATCTGCTACCCGAGCGAAGCCAAAGCAGTCTGGGGCATTTGTCCATGCCTAACCCTGAGCTAGGCACAACTGGCCTCCAACACACAAAGCTCATGGATATTTTCCCACCAGGAAGTTTTAGGGGAGCTGTCAGGGGGAGAACAGTGCTGCATCCCACAGCACCGGGGCTGGCTGTACGTGCTTTGCCAACAGGGCTGGAGCATCCTCTCACACCTGTGCCTGTCCTAGGGACAGAGACCATCCCTGTGCTGGTGACCTCCTCCACAGGACCTGTCCCTGCAGACTCTGGCTCTCTGGATTTAATCCCTGAAGCACCTCTTCCTCCACAAGTGGAGTCGGTGTCCATGGTGGCCTCTCTACCAGCTGCTCGGGATCAGGACTCTGTCAGTCTCATGCAGAAGGACATCTTCCCAGCTAGCCCAGGAGGACAGGAGATGGTCTCTCCTTCACCACCTTGCCACCCATCAGTAGCCTCTGAACTGGGCACAGATGGGTTCTCCAGGTGCCTTGGCCCTGGGATGCAAATGTTGGTGCTGGGGGAGGCAGGTGGCCAGGGGGAAGAAACCACAGCTGCTGTGGGCTTGATAGCCAGGATTCCCTCCCCAGTCTTTGTCACTGTCCCAGGGCCTGGTGTGGGGCTTACTCAGCCTGAGGGCAGAGTCAGCAGTGGCTCTGGGATGACACCAGCTTCCCTGTCTGACATCAGACAGGAGCAGCATGTGGTGCCTGTGCAGCACCAGGACAGTTCTGCTAGTGACAAACCAGCTTCTGTCTCCAACTTTGGGGGGTTTAAAATGCAGAGAGCCACAGAAGCTCTGCAAGTGGGTGCAGGACAGAGGACAGCTGCCTCCTTCAGCACCACTCCTGCACCCCCTGATCTGCCTGCAGCTCCATGGGGAGAAACACTGCCAAGAGACCAAAAGCCTTGGGAGCCCTCTGATGTACCCAGGAACACCCAGATGCCAGAAGGACGGCAAGGGGAACATGCTGGTAGGTGTCCCAGCACTTTGTGTCTCGGCTTAGGTCATCTTTAGAAGTCAAAATTACTTGGTGGGGGCAAGGACAAAGCTGTGTCCTCACCTGCAGGCTCCACCTGGCAATCACAACCTGCCCTCTGGGGAGAACTGTGGTGGGGTGACCCTGGCTGGACACTGGGTGCCCTCCAAACCCGCTCTCAGTCCCCTGCTCAGCAGGACAGGGAGAGAAAATGTGATTAAAGGCTTTTGAGGTGAGATAAGCACAGGGAGAGATCACTGCCTACCATCATGGGCAAAACAGACTTGACTTGGGGAAATCAGTTTAATTTGGTACCAATCAAATCAGGGTAGGATAATGAGAAATCAACCCAAATCTTAAAAACAGCTTTCCCCCACCCCTCCCTTCTTCCCAGGCTCAACTTCACTCCTGGTTTCTCTGTCTCCTGCCCTGCCTCTGGAGGTGCAGGGGGATGGGGAATGGGGCCTGCAGTTCATCACACCTTGTCTCTGCCGCTCCTTTCTTCTCAGGGGAAGGACTCTTCACTGGCCTGGCCAGTGCTGGGTCCATCTTGGAGCTGGCTGGCATTGGCTCTTCTTCACGCAGCCTCTCACAGAGGCTCGGCTCCAGCTGTAGTGTGGATATGTGGCTCCAGGGGCTGAAACTACAGGAATCTTGTAGCAGGAGAGGGTCTGAAATGCTGCTTATCCCGTGGCAATTTGTAGTGCTCTAAGAAGTCTGATGTATAATATAATATAAAATGTAATACATGATATAATAACCTTTGATTACATGTTTATTTTCTATGTTCCTGGTGTGTCAGAGCTGGGCCCTCCCTGGGTAAGGGAGTACTTTCCCATCAGGAGCTGCCACCTCATCTTCCGGGATGGGTCTGGCACGTTTTACCTCCCGCTGCACGCTGACATCAAACCCAACATCTGGTGCAACTGGACCATCTGGGCAGGCCCCCAGAAGCACATTGTCATCTATGTCCAAGGGTTCCAGGGGAGCCATGGCTGTGGCAACAACCAGGACAAGATCATCTTCCAGGGGGTCTCGTCAAGCGTGGAAACCAAAGTGGCGTTTGCCTGCCACAACAGAGGCACTCTGATCTTTGCTGCACAAGCCACTGAGGTGAGGGTGTTGTTTCTGTCAGGGAGTGGTTCCAGAAGCCATGAATACCGACATTTTAAAGGACAGTATTATGTATTCAGAGACTCTGAAACTGTGGGCTCTTCAACTGATACCACAGCAGCTCCCCAGGAGCCTGTCCAGGAGACCTCTAAAAAAGAGAGCTGGAGGACAGTGGTGACCAAAGGTTTATTGTCCATGCTGACAGCTCCTCCAGGCCCACCAGCTGCGCCTGCTGGTGGCAGGATCCAGCCTGACATTGTGAGACCAGATGAAGAGGCCCAACATTCTCCTGATCTCATGGAAGACGCTCAATCTGGTGCTAACCTGAGCAATCTTGACCTGAGTGAGCATGATCAGAATGAAACCAAGCTGGAAAAGAACCTTGAGGAGGATGGTGGCAGCAAGGGCAGAGAAACTGAGGATGATATGTTGGTGGAGCCAGCTCCAGCTGGGCGAGGCACCGGGTGTAAAGCTGAGCCATCTGCCTCGGAGCTGACCAAGGGGGACACAGAGCCAGGGACTGCTCTGGTCACCACGGTCCCACGCCACCCAGCTGGTTCCCCTTGCTCAGAGATGCCCAGCAGCAGTGTAGGTGTCTCTGACACATCACCCTCCCTGGGTCAGGCCAGTGACAGCCCCTCAGAAGTGGCAGCAGCTGCACATCACACACAGACACCAGCGCTGGCAGAGCCACCACTAAACACCTGCATGAAACCACCTCTCTACCCCTCTCCTGGTGTGACTGCTGCTGATGTGGTGTCTCCAGGAGGAATGACTGAAGACCTCTTTGGTAAGGTGATTTTTGGGTTATTAGTGGCTGAACTAATATGCAATATCCACCACCAGTGATGCAGCACTCTCCTAAGAGGTTTTATTTGTAGACATGGCTGTTACCTTCAGTTGGGCATGTGGTCCCACTCTTGACTCCAGTATCCAAGGAGGGAGGTACTTGAGAAGACATAGGATTATCTGTTGTAACGTGGGCATCTGTGGGATTATGCTGCTCATAATAGGGACTGGCTGGTTTCTAATCCAAGTGTTTTGAGCTATCCATGGAGGAGTCAGCCTCTCAACTGTGACTTCACCCCCAAAGCAGGCTGGGAATGCTCATCTTGGTTTTAAACAGCCCTATCTTGCATTGATTCCTCTGTAGCCTGTCACAGTGCTCCCAGACATGGTCACTGAGTTTGAGCTCCAGAAGTTGGAGAAGGGTTATAAAAGTCCATTTTTCTCTCTTAAGAAAGTTTAGGAGCTGATGGTAGACCACTTACACAGCAATATTTAGTTATTGATATGTTTTAATTTCTGCCTGAAAGGAGAAGATGTTTTCAGTTGATGTTTCCCCCACCTTCAAACTGTTCTTGCCCCTCCATTGTAGGTTTTACTCAGACTTTTTGCATTTGCTGGCATGTAATGCACAGGCTGTCTTGCTCCACTGGGATCCAAGGCAGCTCTGGTACAAGCCACATTCACAGGGATAACAGTTCATCTGCTTCCAGAAATGGAAATAGGGTTTACTGGGGTGATTCCTTTCTAAAGAACACTTTCCACTGTAGAGGGGAATGCATTCAGAGCCTGACATTTAATTTCAGTATGAAGAACAGAGGAAGGACCTGGCACACGGCACTCTTCTTGCAAAGTGACACAGACCTAATGTACTTTCCCTCCCCCACTACTGCTACATCAGTGACAGCAGCCTGATGCTTTCCCTTGCTTTGGCAGATCTAATGTCATCTGTGGAGAATGACACGGGACTGCAATCCCAGCACCATCCTGGAGGTGAGCCATGCAGAGACGAGCATGTCTTAAGACTGCCCTAAGCTCAGGGAGCTGCCTGAGGCTGGGCTGGACATCACCTGCTCATTACATTTAGAAAGCAGTGAGAGTTGTTTCTGAGTAGTAACCACTCCGAAGATGTTATTTTTAAAGAAATCACTGCAATCCCACTTGTTGTGCTTTGGTCGCTTTGTATCTCCCCTGGAGGAACCTGAGTTCAGGTGCTAACCCTGACATAAATGCTGGCTTGTTCTAGTCCAAGCACTGCTTGTTGGCTATTCAAATAAGGCTTTTCTAAGATGAATGAGGGTCAATGAATCTCAGTTCCTCCAATATATTCCAGTGGATGTCCCGTGACTACCAGGATCAGAAACCTGCTGAAATCCTGTTCCTCAGACCAGGGAGAGAAGCAAAACCCTCTTATGTGGGAGCATGAGCGACTAAACAATATAAATGCAGGGTTTGTATGGCCCAGCAAGCCACAGAAACAGCTTGCAAAAAGGAGTCAATACAGAAGGAGCCTGAGCTCTGAACAGGGGAAATATTGATGAACAAATAGGTTTTAAATAGCAGACTGGCAAATCTGTGCCAGCCTGGATTCCAAGAGAAATGGGCTGTTAGACTCCATCACTAATTATGACAATCCCTTTGGGAAACAGCTAAAGGCATGTAAATGTGATTGGATATGTATTGTTTCTTTGTGTAAGTTTGTCACTGAAAGATCAATTCTAGTGTTCATTGTCACTCTTCTCACCATGGAACGGAGAGATGACACAGACTCCAAGCTCAGGGTAAAAGAAGGCCGAAGCGATTTATTAGCTTCTCAGAGAGGGATTTTTATATGTTAGTTCGTGAAAAGTGTACTATATGGCATAAGGTAATTGGTTCTTTCGGCCATCCACCCCCTAGGGTGATTGGCCAAGTTCTAAGGCACCCATCTCTAAATATTTTTCTAGTTGGAGCCATAACAATGGTGGACAACAACCTTGCAGGTGCAGAAGTTTACAAAACTGTAACATTATTTTGAATTACTGGCATGGGAAAGACAGAGTTCTCACAAAATGCTGCTGAGAGCTGAAGAAATTCCTTGCTGAAGCTTTGTCAGCATCCATAGTTCATCAATAAGCATAAACTAAGGTTTGTTTTCACCTGTTACTGCCTGATGCACAGCCCCTGGAGACACCCACGTGGCACTGACCTGCACAAGCATGGGGCTGTTCTAGTGCTGATGTTTCAGGACTAACTCTTTTAAGGACCTTGTTTGTATTATGTGCATTTGAACATGCCAGGATCTTGTGTCTTCTGGTAGATGTGCTGTTTGAAGTCACTGTTGAAATCAAACCCAAGGTCTGGATTCCTCCCAGTGGAAGTGAGTTCCAAAAGGGTCTCCTTGAATCTCTGAAGAACCATGTAAGTCTGGGCATGGGGAGGTGGAGAAAAACAGCTGGGATGTCCCAAATCTTCACATAGAAGAGACCATGCTGTGCTTTTGTGTTTGGGGGAGCTGACCTGGAGCTAAGCAGATGGGAACAAGTAGTATTCTTCTACAGAAAGGGGTCAGAGCAGTGGGATATGGGATCTTCATCCCAGGTGGTTTGTGAAGGGGGAGAGCAAGATGGGGAGGTAGAGTGAGAAAAGAAGCTGTTTGCTGTCATATTCCTGCTTGTCAAATGTCAAATCAGTGCTAGTCACTGTTCCTTTGCAGATCCAGAAGAACCTGAATCTTTCTGCCAATAGAGTCAGTGAAATAAAGTTAAAGGATGCCAAAAGGTAGGGTTAATGCTGTGCTGCTGGCTTGGCAGGTGATGGCTATAACCTGTAATATTTCTTGGATTAGCAGTGTCTTGGCTTCTCATTGTCCTTCCCCAGGAAGAGATGTGTTTTCTCCTCTTCCTTGATCTGTAACTTGTCCTGAAAGTACGGGAAAAAAATTGTTTTCTAGAAGAAAGATGGTGAAAATCAATGTTTAGTGTTACCCAGGGCCTATATAGGTCTAAGACAGATTTAAACTCTGGAGGAAAATGAGGATACTCTCACCTGCCACAGTGCCTGCTGGAGAAAGCTGGGAGCTGTCAGCAAGGTCCCTGCTCACCTGGCAGAGGTTGATGTGGGACTGCAGATTGCCACTACAATTCACTGTACACAAATACCTGGTCTTTTCAGCCTAGCTCCAGATGAGGAGCCATTCCTGGGCTTTCCTTTTCCCCTGGTCCAAGTGCGAAGCTGCCCCTTGGCACAGATAATCCTTGCAAGAGCCTGCAGCACCACGATCCCATGCTAAGGGTAGAAGGTCTAAGTGGGCTGTCAGAGCTGGGCCTGCAGGGATGTTTTCCTCCTGCCTCACCCGGGGCTCTCCCTGCCTGCAGGACGAGTGATGCCAACCTGCTGCTCACCTTCTGGCTGCACCTGGAGCCGGAGGAGAGGAACGTGTCTCTGCTCCTGCGCTCCCAGCTGGAGGATCTGCTTGGCACCTCGGTGGGCGTGGAGAAGCTGCAGCTTGTCTCGCTTTTCGTTGAAGGTGAGTGCTTCACTTTATTTATTTTTTTTTTTTCTGGGGATAAACCCTTTTGTGCCAAGCCTGACTTGGCTTAGGGCATCTATTCCCCGGTGCAGACGTGAACGAGTGCCAGGCTGGGGTTGGCCTCTGCGGGGAGGAGGCAGAGTGCCTCAACGGCGTGGGCACCTACCTGTGCCGCTGCAAGAAGGACTACGAGGATCATTCTCCCACCAAGTCCGGCACCCTCTGCATCCGCACTCCCCGATCAGGTAGAGGACGGAACTGCAGTTCTGCTCCCTCTCGTGTTCTCCTGGTGTGCGTGTGGGCGAGTCATTTGTGCAGCACTGCAGGAGCCAGCACACCCTGGAGCGAGCACCACCAGGGTTCTCTCCTAGCCCAGGGTCCTGCACCTCTGCTGATGTGGGATGCTACTGGGGTGGTGGCTTTGTGTCCCTGCCTGCTGTGGTGAGGATGTATAATGTCTTTGCAAGGCAGTTCCCAGCTGGGAATACAACCTCTCCACGAGTCTTAGCCTCCCTTCCCCAAGTCTGCTGCTTTCTCTGCATCAGGGTTACAACTTGGCACATGTGAGCCTTTAAGTTATAAGCAAAGTGTGGTCAAGGGTGATTTATAAGCTACCTCTGCTGTAACTGATGTGATCAGCAAACGTGGTGGCTCCTGGGAGTGCCCTGTGTTCTCCTGTCACTCTATGTAGATCTTGGTGAGGAGGACACTGATGTTCCTGGTGTTTACCCCAGAGCTCCCCTGGTGCATTTGACACAAGGCTGAGCAGATGGCATGTGGTGCTTGACTATAATCAGAGGTGGCTAATCCAATCTTGCGGAGTAATGGGGCCTCACAGGCTGGAAAACAGCAATATTTTGCAATATGTGCTCCAAACACTGCTGCTGCTTTACCAAAACTACTTCAACATCCCTGCAGTGGCTTAAACCTTAATGTGAGCTCATAGCCAAGTATAATTTCTCACCCATCCTACCAACTCCAAGTTAATTGACCAGTTGTGCAGTATAAGCCTATACACATCAGCTGGTTAATGTTATATTCTGATATATAGATAATTTTATAAATCCATCTTTATCCGTTAGGCCATGGAGAGGGTCCCTCCAGGCCAGGATGGGAACAACAGCAGATCTTTTAGTCTCTGTGTAGCTGCATGTGGGTTTGGCAATGGCTTTGCTCTATTGGGGTTCTTCTGGGGTGGCACCATCCCTGTGCTGCTCCTGCAGGCTGGCTCCTGGTCTAAGTATTTCTCTAGGATGGAGGCTTGGGAGAGATGCTCTGGCCTGGAGCCAGGCGTGAGGGTTTCTGGAGGGTGGCAGGGGTGATGCTGAACTTCCTGGAGGAGCACCTGGAGGAGATGTGGGGCACTTTGTGGGCACACTGGGGTCCCTGGGACAGTGGCCACTGGGATGAGGCCGTGGCCTTTCTCTTGCAGGGATCAGCACCTTCCTCCGCCATGCTGACATGCTGGTGGGCGCAGCCCTCGTGGCCGGCCTGGTGATGCTGGTGGCCTTTGGTGTCCTCTGTGTCGTGGCCGTGTGGGGACGGCCCCCCAGGAGGAGCCGCAGGCCGGAGGAGGCACCGGTGAGGGCCGTGGAGGAGCCAGCCATGGAGGAGCCAGCCATGGAGCTGCACAACCTGGGCGAGTGCCTGCGCCTTGACCCCTTCCAGCTGAAGCTGCGGGCCAGGCCCCCCGAGTGGCTCTGGAGTGTCCGTGCCCAGCCTGGCCAGGCAGGACGGCCCTTCCCAGAGCAGCCTCCCCCACTCTGAGGGGGTCCCCCAGACCGTGTGGCCTCAGTGACCTGTGCAGTTGCTCCTGCATTTCCCAGGGTTTTCGACACAACCACTGGCTGTGCCCAACCCTTCTACTGCGTTTTATGGACCGTGAATACCCCACAACAGTGTTCCTTATGTTGTAATTTAATTTTTTTAATGCTTGCTCAGCTTGGGGAACAAAATGTTTGCTCCACACCGCTGTACATCTGCTGATTTACCCTGCTTGAGATCCGCACAGGAAAATTAAACACTTTTTTTTTTTTTAAAGAAAAAAGGAAATAAGATGTTTTGGTGCTTAATATGAAATTAAAAATTATTCTGCATCCTGCTCAGTGCTGCCTGCTTTCTCCTGCCCCTAAGGCAGAGCTCTGTGGGAAGCCGTGGCATGACCTGAGGATCTTGAGGATCTGCAGGATGTTTCTACCAGCCTGGCTGAGAAACATCTCCAGAACTTGACTTAAAATTTTGGTGAGAAATCTGGTCAGGTTATGGCACGTAGGCCCCCACTCACTGAACGATGGGGATGGCATTTTTTGTGCTTTTGCATGGATGCTGGCTGCAAAAAGCACCACCACCACCCCATCATCCTGGCTGGATTTAAAGCACAGCTGCCTTCCCAGCCTGTGCTACAGCTGGAGCCTGGTAACTTCTCTACTTGTCTTTTTTTGAGGGGGATTTCAATCGGAATTCCCCCTTTCCTCGGGAAGAAATGTGAACGGTGTGGTGGCGGATGCCCCACTGGAGGGAGCTGTCTGCCACCAAAATCCCTGGAAGGGCGCTGGCTGCAGCTCTGCCTGCGAGATGCTCCCAGAGGTGGGGCACGGCCGGGGCTTGGGGGTCCCTGGGTCAAACAGAAGCAGCCAGTGCAGCTCGGGAGTGATCTCCCTGCGCTTGTTGAGCAGCTTTGGGCGAGATGTGCTGTGGAGGTGCGTGCTGAATGGAGCGGATTACACATGGATGTGCCCAGCTCAGGGTTTGCTCTCCAGGGTCAGCTTAGAAGGGGCTGGAAATGGCCCTGCTGTGTTTCTCTGCAGGTGAGGATACCCTGGTGAAGAAGTCAAAAGGGGACCTGGCGTCTTTCCCTAGGATAAGTCTTTTTCATCCTCCTACCCCCAACAACCACAACAACAAAAAAGCAGTTCCTTTATCTCAGCTGTTGAATTGGTGAAGAAGCAACATTAGCACTGTGGAGGGGGATTCGCCAAAGGAGTGATTGGCGAGATTCAGCACAGATTGGGGCACTATAAATGCCACTGTTGTGAGAATCAGGTGATGAGAGCACGCTGTTTGCACTGAGGTGATAAAGAAACAAACATCCTCCGCGCTTGGCTGGCCGCTGCCGTGCCCCTCTGCTGCTTGTGCTGCTCTCCAATAACAGGCTCGTCCAAATTAGCTGATGCTGATGGGGCTCTCCTGTCTGCAGAGATAGGGGAGGTAGAGCTGACACCTCCCTGCACACACTCCCCCAGCAGCAGCTCACTTCAGCACTGTTTAGTGCCAACCAGCTTTGGGTACTGAAACAGAGAAAAATGGATCTCCCAAAGACATCCTGATCGTTGCTTCCTTTGACGTACATGGAGCAATCAGCTCTTACCAACCATTTTCTATGCATGGTTTTCAAATTATTTTGTAAATAGCAGAGAATTAAATGCAAACATCTCTCTAGGAGGCCGATAAGTGGGTGTAATTTTCCATTGTAAAGAGAAGGAAACCATTAACGCGTTTGCACAGAGTGTGCTTGTTTCCTCGCTGAGATCAAAGAAAAGCAGCAGGGGTTAAAATAATACTGTCATTGTCTTGGCCTTGGATTTGGGCAGTCACCATCTCCCCTTTTCCCTCCCTGGATCCACGAAAGGGGCTTGGGGGGCTCTTCAGGTTGCTAACTTTGCTCTCTCCCCGTTAAGGTAGGGTTTGGATCACAAAGCCAAGCAACTGATGAGCAGATGGATGCTTCTGCTTTCTTTCCAGTTTTTCCAGGAGCAAGGTGAGCCTCACACTGTGCTCCTCTGTTGGAAGCCAGCTCCTTTAATATAGCTGTAGCCTACTCTGTAGCCCAGGTGTGAGGCTCCCGTTGGATCATCTTTCCCTGCAGCTTTTCATCCAGACAGAATGTCCTGCTGATGCTCCTGAGCTGGCACAGGGGACAGAGGAAAGCCTGGAGCGATGTGCCTGGGCAGGGCTTTTTGCAGCCCAATCCACGACAGCAGCAGGTCCATCTGGGCTCTGGGTGGATACAGGAGGTGGAGACGGAGTGCTGCCTCCCTCCTTATCTGGTGTGAAGTGACAGCACCTGCCCCTCATGGCTGTGCCTGGGAGAGATGTCAGGCTTTTATTGGAAGCATCTGAGGTGTGTGTGTGATCTGTGCGTGAAACAGCAGGACAGAGCCAGACACCAAGCCCATCATGAGCAGTAGGTATTTTTGTAACAGGGTTTTCCCTGTTACAAAAATCCACCATTTCAGTCCCAAAGAGTGTTGTTTTTTATTTTTCACTATGTCCAAAGGAGCTGCATGCAGCCCTGTTTTGCCTCGTGAACTCCAGGCTGGCTTTAGGAACAGCCCATCCCTCCTTTCCTGCTCTTCCAGCTGAATTGAGAGGGGCTGACTTCCCAGAATCACAGGATGGGCCAGGTTGGAAGGGACCACCGTGGGTCACCTGGTCCAACCTCCCTGCTCAAGCAGGGTCATTGCAGAGCACAGAGCACAGGAGTGTGTCCAGGTGCTTCTTGAATATCCCCAGTGAGAGAGACTCCACAGCCTCTCTGGGAAACCTGTTCCATACATGGTCACCAGACAGTAAAGAAGTTCTTCCTCATGTTCAGGTGGAGCTTCCCGTGCCTCAGTTCCTGCCCGTTGCCTCTTGTCCCATTGCCCGGCACCGCCGAGCAGAGCCTGGTCCATCTCTGAGCCCTCCCTGCAGACACTGACAGACATGGATGAGGTTCCCTCTCAGTGTCTCTTCTCCAGCCTGCACAGGCCCAGCTCCCTCAGCCTTTCCTCAGAAGGGAGGTGCTCCAGTCCCTTCCTCATTTGTCACCCTCTGCCGGACCCTCTCCAGGAGCTCCATGTCTCTCTTGTCCTGAGGAGCCCAGAACTGGACACAGCACTCCAGATGTGCCTCACCAGGGCTGGGTAGAGGGGCAGGATCACCTCCCTGACCAGCTGGCACTGCAGTTCCTAATGCAGCCCAGGATCCCATTGGGAATGTGCCACAAGGGCACTGCTGGCCCACGGACAGCTCGGTGTCCACCAGCACCCCCAGCTCCTTCTCCCCAGAGCTGCTTCCCAGCAGGTCACCCCCAGCCTGTGCTGGTGCCTGGGGTTGTTCCTCCCCAGGTGCAGGACCCTGCACCCGCCCTTGCTGAACTCCAGGAGGTTCTGCCCTGCCCGTCTCTCCAGCCTGTGGAGATCCCTCTGAAGGGCTCACAGCACTCTGGGGTATCGGCCACTGCTCCCACCTTTGTGTCACCAGTGAACTTGCTGAGGAGTCACTCTGTCCCAAACTTCCTTCCCTCTGCTGCAGGTCAGGGGATTGGCATCTGCTCTTCTCTCTCATCTGCAGTGGAATGAATTAATAGACAATAAAAAAAGACAAATCTGCTGGATCTGTAAACCTGAATTTGATCAACCCAGAGATTGACTGGAAACTGTGCTGCTTCTGACATCCAAAATGAATTTGTCACCTCGCTGTGCAGCGCTCTGCTTGCTCACAGCCCTTGGCCATATGAAATGACACACTCTGATGATTTATGGGCCACCACAAATGATTTTTTTCTTTTCAGTAGGAACTGTTCTCTCATGCATTATTGCTGTGTGACTGAGGAGTGTGCAGAGGTTTCAGAGGGTCCAGGATTTATTGGCGATTGGGAAATGCCCTAGGAACTGCAAGGGAGGAACAGTATTTGAACATCAGCTGATTTTTTTTTTAAAAGACATTTACTAAGCCTGGTTGAACACATTCTTCCCAAATCCTTCAAGTTCATCTGGCTGGTTTTTTTTCCTGGGTTTTGAAGCAGGCAGGGCAAGCCTCATCTGGCCACAGGGCAGTGTCCAGAGCACTTGGACATGAACCATCAAGCTAGGGCAGAAGACGTGGAGGCAGTTCCTTGTGGGACACCCCTTGTTCTATTTGCACCTACTTCATCAGAAAAGCCATGAAAAATGGGAGACATTCAACGTGTGGTGGCCGTGGCTGGTACCTTAACCTGAGTAGTGAAAGCTACAGATTATGCGTGGGGAGAATTGCTGTGAAGGGAGATGCTGGATGTGAGTTTGGTTTTCTTTCCCACAATCAGGAAAGAGCTGGGAAAGGGATGTGGGTGCTCACAGCCTGCTGGGACACCACTCGTGTGTCTTTGCTGCCCTTGAATGTCTGCCAGTTGGCAGAGGTTGGGGTATTGCCGAGGTCACTGTCATGCTGAGGGACACCTCCAGAGGCTCAGATGTGCTTGTGTGAAGTGGCGGATTTAGGAGGACACCCCAGCCGAGCGCTGGCACAGGCTGCTAGAGTGAAAACGTGGGAGTGTGGCTTCATGCTGTGGTTTGAATGGCACTAGGCTGTAATATAGCCACAAACCAGGGACAATCACCCCTGGAGAAAGTGGGTTTTGCCTTATCAGCTCAAGTGCAGAACATTTTAGCTGTATTTTGTTGACTGGCTGAGTGATACTCCCTCAAGTGAGTGACTGTGATTAAGTGGAGATATATCTGCAACAGCTTCAAATTAATGAGGCAGAGCAGAGAAATGAGGCCTGGAAACGGCATTTTTCTTCTAGCCTGGTCTAAAAGCCTCTTCTGTATCCCAGAGGATACAGCTGCAGCTCCCTGCCTACCCTGTGGGTATCACCTGAGAGTTTGATTTCTCTGCTGGAGCTGCTGCCAGGCACACAGTGATCACCTGCAGATGTGTGTGCATGCAAGCAGGGGCTCTGCAGGGCTGGAAGCTTTTGGGGGGGGAGGAGCACTGTCTAAATGGTCATATTTCCTGGAGGGAGGCAGCACAGACTGTGAATTGGATCTGTTCCCAGAGCATCTTAACTCACGAGTGATTAGCTGTTAATTATTATGCAATAAGTTACTTAATAAATGAGTATTCTTCACAGCACCTCTTGTACCACGTGACATCAGCTAAACTGTGTGAAATACACGTAATTACTGTCGCAGAAATGTAACCACAGCTCTCCCCCACCCTCAAATTCTTGTGTGTCCGTCAGCCATGGCATGGGCACTCGGACCAGGGCGCTGCTCAGCAGTGCCACCGTGCACCACCAGCCACTTAGTCCTCACTTCCAAGCCTGCTTTCAGTTTTCCAGTGAAAGTCAGGATCCAATGTACAGGAGGCAAAAAAAATCCCTCTTCACTTGAGCATCACCTGTGTCTCACTGTCAGGCTTAAAAGCACCCTGAGGATAACGTTAAGCTCTCATAGTTTGCCTTAAAAGAGAATATAAAAAAAATCCTACTACACACGCTGATTTCATCCCAGTTTTGTTTATAAGTGTTTCTGCTTTATAAGGCTTTAGCAGTTAAAACCCCAAGGAAGGGCGCATTCTCCTGCTGGAGTACTTCAGTCCAAAATGTTTTTGCAGTGACCTAACTTTGTTTGTGGCCCTGTAGAGGGAGGGAGGTGGAGTCTCTTAACTGAGATCATCAAAATATTTGTGCTGGTATGTGCATTTTAGACCTGCCCTTGAAATTATTCAACTTAGCCGTGCTTTAATTTGTTTTGGGCTTTTGAACTTTAATTTTTCCCCCTAGTTCTTGTTGGGGTGACTTGTGCCAATTGGCTGTGGGGGTCTGTAATTGTGGATTTGAGTGTTTTCAGCTGCTTTTTGGGAAAGGCAGTGGTCTGGGCTTGCTCACAGGTGGAAGGAGAAATAGGGATGGAGAAAAATATCTGCACGTGGCTGAATAAGTGCAACAGTTTGAACTTAATCAGCCAAAATGGCTCTCTTAGGAGTGGGCTGCACATGTGGAAGATATATTGCAGTAAAGACGTGCTTGATTATGCCAACAAAAGTGGGATAGCAGGAAGCTATCAAGAAGGATAACAAGCACTAGATATTACAATGGGGATTTCTCACATTGCTAGCAAGAGGAAAAGCTGCCCTGCCCCTCTGCTGGCTGAAAACACCATAGAAGATATTTTCCAAATTTTTTTTTCCCCCCAAAGGGATCCAGACAACAGCATCCATGTGCATGCTGCTGTCAGCAAAGCTGGTGCCTCCATTTTTCTTAGTTTCCAGCTCCTGCTGCTGCAGCAGCAGACAAACCAAACTGTGAGCACTCCCTGAACACAGCCCCAAAAAGCACCATTTATGTGTCTAACCCATCAAAGCCACACAGAAGGGAGAGCAGGAACAAGCTGCGTGTCAGAAAGCCTACAGAGTGTTAATGATGTACAGTAAATGGGTGGTAAATAACAGGGCTGTCACTGCAAGGCTGCTGCGTGTGCCTGTTCTGCATACAAACAGCACTGGGATTTCTGCAGGGCTGAGCCACACGTGCCTGGAAAAGTGCCTGGTTCCCATAAAGTGTGGGAATATCTGTGTTCTGGATGTCCTTTGTACAGGATGGTGATCTGATGGCACAGGATGGGCGGCACCATACTGCATATGGAGCAAGCAGGACTGGCTAAAATCTTTCAGCTTTGAGGGAGAAGGGTCCCTCAGCCTTCAGGCCCAGGACAAGACCTGTTCACTGGCTGATTCCAGCAGTACTAAAAACAAAGCAGGAAAATGGCTTAAAGCACTGCAAAACTTTTCTGAACATCAATACCCCCCCGAGCTGAAGAACAGTAAGAAATTATTATTTTACTTTTACAAGCCCAAATAGTTTATTCAGCAGGGCAATGGGCAGAGCTCTTGCCTGAAAGAGGTGGGGATCAGTCCCTTTTCCCAGGTAACAAGTGCTAGGACAATAGGAAACAGACTCAAGTTAAACCAGGGGAGGTTCAGATTGGATATTAGGGCAAATCTCTTCACTGAAAGGGTGGCCAGGCAGTGGAACAGGCTGCCCAGGACAGGGGTGCAGTCATTGTCCCTGGGAGCGTTCAAAGACTGTGCAGATGTGGTGCCGAGGGACACAGGTTAGTGCTGGGTTATCAGCTGGACTGATCTCAGAGGTCTTTTCCAATCTCAATGATTCTGTGACTCTGCAATTGAAAGCTGTACTGAGAAGTGCAAACACAGGCAAATGTGTGCCACCCTACTCACACCTGTTGGGTTGCTTTGTTGCAGGTGATGTTTAGAAACAAATCACTCTTTCAGTGCATCCTCCTCAGAGAATTTTCCTTGGCTGGGTTTTTATTCTTATTATCCAATCTCTGTTATCACTGTAATATTTCATGCTTCTGCAAAAAAAAAAAAAAAAGTCATATTCAAGAACAAAGCAACCCACAGCTTTTCTTCATTTCAGTCTTTTGTGTCCAAAGGGCTGTCCTGAACCCAATAACTGAGCTTTTATTGTGTCACATTTCACTGTCCCTGACTGCAGCCAGCTTGGCTAATCCTTTTGCTGCTGCCTTATCAGTATTTCCCTAAAAAAAGACATTGTCCTTTTATTATCACCTTGACACCCACTCCTGAGTGCCTGGCGGGGTTTGAGAATTTAAAATTTTTTTTTTAAATGCAGTTTTACTTAGGAAAAAGAAGCAGCTTCAAAATATTTCCCCATCCCATGTTTTTATACATGATTTATACACGAATCACTTGGAAATTAAAAAAAAAAAAAAAAAAAAAAAAAAGGGAGAAAAATAAAATTTCACCAGNAAAAAAAAAAAAAAGGTGTGAGATTAAGATTTCTCCAGGATTTTCAAAATGAAAGTGTTCAAAGACTTGCTGTTCACCTATTCCCAGCTGCTTTATAAAAGGATGATTTGTTGAATTTCTGGTTGTGGTAAGAATTTGCTTCAAATTGAGGTGTTTTAAAAGGAAAAAACAACAACAAAAATCAAATACAGAGTGCTTTAGCTATATATTTTAATTGCTGACTTTTACATTAATACCCTGCACAAGATACTCACGTATCTTACCCTTGCAAGTCTTAATCCTGCGATAAACTTTATATTTCCTGTGCAAGGCTGCAGGGTCAAAGGCAAAACCAAGAGAGGAGAGATGTCCATGCTAAAATCCTTTCTGTAATTCAAACAGGAGCTCAGGCACATTGACTGCCAGCAATCACTCTGGACTGACACAGGCAGTGGCTGTATGGGCTGAGAGGCTCTGTTCAAAGCTGCAGCACTGCAAGTGATTAGGAACAGGTATGTCTGATATTCTTCTCACCTTCATGAATTCAGCTGATGGTGTGTTTTCCATACACTGAGAGTGTGGTAACTAAAGAGTGCTCAGGCATTTTTTCTCCATTATTTTACCTGGAAACAGCTTGGGCCCAGCAGTGTGAATATAGAAGGGTCTTTTCTACCCCTTGAAGAACAACAGTGCCTTATTTCACAGACTGCAGGAATTCCTGCCCTAATACTGGATGTTCAAGGCAGCTCTCAAGGAAGTCATTAATACTTCCCAAATTCACCAGGGAAGCCACAGGCCTTGGCATGGCTGTGCTTGCAGCTACCTGCCAGATTTGTTCATTTCTGTCTACAGTTTCTCTGTTGTGCTCATGACTCTTGGCCAGTAAATGCTTCCCGGGGACTATGTTACTTTCAAACCTTGGACCATCTGAAGAAGAAAAAGTGCTTTTTTTCCCATAAGAAACTGCAAAAGTTGCATGTGTTTAATGAATGTGGAACAGTATGCTTCAGGCTGCTGCTTAGCCGGGGGAATAACATTTCTGCTGAATCCTTGAAGATTTCCAGCTAGTAAATTTTCCACATTTATTTTCTTTTAATAAATTCTCTCCTTCATGTACCCAGGGGCAACTTTGGTGGCACCAATCATCAACATACACATTTTCTCCCAGTGTTACACTTCTTGAACCTATTTATTCCATTACAGTTTAAATTCTTCTTGCTCTTATCAGCTGACCCTTACATATGGCTTTGCCTGCCTCCTATAGCAAACCTCTTTATTCTCTTTATTTGAAGCACTGAACAAAGTTCTTTTTAATTGTTGCTATCTGACCTTTGTCCTGGAGAAACAAAATTTGTTTTTCAAAATAAATGGTCTCTGCAGCCTTTCCCAGCTATTGGCCATCTTAGCAGACCATGTAATGATGCCAATTCTACCTGCTTCATCAACTATTTAAAGATTCACTCCAAGTCCAGTCCAGTTTATAAGAGACAAAGGCGAGAGTGAAATGTATGATCTCATTCCTCTGGGTGCAATTCTTGCAGAAATTGTAAAGACTGAGCTGTTGATATGGAAAGGTTAATGGTGTGTACTCTCTTTTTTATCAATTGTCTGTTTTCTATCAAATCTATGTCTTATCTCATGTCTGCTTTATCAGATCTGCTTAAGTAAGGTACACATTTGAAGCCTCTTCTAAATTTAATTTCTCCTTCTTGAAAGTCCTGCAACTATTAAAAAAAGAGAAATCCTTTTACAAAGTCTATTTTAGACAAGGGACACAAGCCAAGTTCAGGTATTAACCATTTGCCAACTATGCCCTTGATCACAAAATACTCCTCTCATCTTCAAATTGATCAGTAACCTAAAATAGAGCATTTTAAGATAATGTGCCCATTCCTAAATTGTTTTATTCAGTTAAAGGAAATAAGTTGGTACAAATTTCCCTTAAAATTGGCTGTTGGCCTTTCCTGACAGTAAACTTCATGAAATAAAATAACTGATTTCTGTTCCTGGGCTTCAGCCACTTAAAGACCTTGATTGTGAAGGGAGAGCTACTGGTAGCTATCTAGAGCATCAAAACATACATTTTGGGGTGTTCTTGGCACAAACTGCAGTGTGGTAGAAAGCCACTGTTGTACAGCTTGAGTTCAGAACCATCTGGATGCTGCTCAGTGAACTCCTACGTGTTTCCAGTGGTTTTGAGTTCCTTCCTTTCACCTTGGTTTCCATCTATGCTGTAGAGGTGAGGAAAACCATCAATCCCCCTCACTGCCCAAATACTTGCTCTGCTGAATCTTAAATTCTCATGTTCTACTTGTGTATTTTTTTCCTGCTTGCTTGATGTCTCACCAGTTCTTGTGGAATTTGGAAACTGAAGGAAAGTTTTGGTGTAATTCCCCATCTGTTGTTCTCCTGAGCACTACTGTAATTTTGTTCTTTTGTCTCTGGGTGCATGAGGAGCAGGAAGCTCATGGGAAAGCTGCAGCTGTAAACACTGTGTGTTTTAGGTGCTTGCAAGCTTTCTCCACTGGAAGTAATGATGGTAACAGCGAAATTAAAACTGATAATTATGAAATTAAAAACAGACTAGCAGATCTGTTAGGAAGCCTGAGCAGAGAGAACGCAGAGATCTTGTGTTTATCAAATATGTTGCTGAAGATCTACCTCATAGTCTGGTTTCTACCTTTAGCATTTCCAAGCAACTCTACTTCTAACAGTGTTTTCCTTAATTCTATTTCCCCCTCCTCCTCCCCATCCCCAAAGAGCTATGTGTCCTTGTGTCTTTGGCTCCAGCTGTCTTGCATGGCAATTTGATCTTCCAAATGCATCATTTCCTTATCACTAATAGCAAGGATTTTGAGTTACATCTCATGGCCTTAGCCTGGAGGCCAGTTCCTTGGTGCATGGTTGACTTTTTCAGCTTCATGTTGTATTTCATGTACTCAGTGTTAAAAACCTTCCTTCGGCCCTGTTTTTTAGCACTCTCCAATAGTGTAACTGTGGCTGACATTAAAAATATGTCCAATGTTCCCCCTGCATCAGTTAAGAATGTTTTGACAAGGATTTTCTAGTGCTGGAAAAGTATTTTTGAAATGATGTAACTTCTGTTTAAACCTCACTGTCTTCCTCTCAGGCTCTGATTACAGGGTTCTAAATGTTTTATATTAACTGTTAAAAGACACTCCTAGAGACTCTTAGAGAAATTGTCTCTTTCTGCACAAAAGGCAACCCAAGATGGTAGTTTGCTTAAAAACAAAGGGGTATGTACTCTGATAACACCTGCTTTATAATAATGAAATGAAGAAGGAAACTTAGTGTAATTAATTGTCCCATTCACTCATGGACTGAAAGGAAAATTTGAGTAAAAACATTTTTACCATTTTGGTAAAAACAAAAGCTAATGCCTTTTTTAACTTGGGGTTCTATAAGCTTTAAATATTCAACAGCTCTAAGCATAATGTGCCTTTTTCATTTTAGACTCATCTTACTTCCAATCCTTTGAGCAGTTTGGATGCCAGCTCTCAAAACTGACAACTCTTGCCCTGCTTAAAGGACTCAAAGGATTCAGATGAAAAATTTATTTTAACGTTTGATCTCCATCACTCCTTGACAGAAAAAGTGAACTTTTAGCCATTACCAGAACTGCAGAAGATAGTCTAGAATTTAATACACATAACAGGAATGAGAGAACCTTGGTATATGCCTTGGCTTGGGAAAAACAGGTTCTGCCTTTCAGTGACATAAACCCTTTTTTTAATGCCTATAATTTTGTTACTGTTCTGTCTGGGAAAATTGCACCACTCTGACTTGATAGTTAAAACTGTAACTAAGCCAAAGGAGACGAGCATAAGAGCTTTGTGGAATGAATACCTTTGAAATTACATCCCTAGCATAATTTCTAAGTGCTGGAAGTACCTGGAAGACCATCTCTGAAAGTGTAGTTTTTGTTCACTAACTTCTTTTTGAGCCTCAAGATCTCTTGGGGTTTTTGTTTTGGGTTTGATTTTGCGTTGGGTTTTTTTAACTGAGGTATCAGACATTAAATATGTGCAACACATCTGGAATACAGGCAAAACTGGTGTTTGTCTACAAAAAAGTGTAGAAAAGGTTTATTGCAAACAAAAGAATTTTGTGCAAACAGTGAGGAAAAAGGCTTCTGGTTTTTTAAAAATGCCACAACTTTGTAACATGTAAAACTCTCCAAACATACTCAGTCCACAAATAGTCCACTCAAGTCAGTTATGGAATTGGCTTTGATTTTCCTTGCAGAAAGGAGCTCCAGCCTCTCGCTCCTCTGAGGCAAGAAGGCAAAGAATGACCCAACAAAACGGAAACAGAACTGCGGCAACACTGAGCCGGGCTCTGTTACCTCGTCAGGCCCTCGGGGCGTGATCTCCAGCCGGGACCGGGCCCCTACCAGCCCCGGGAGCTGCTCCCTGTGGCCGGGCTGTAAATGCCGGGCCCGGGCCGCTGCTCCTCCAGGCGGTGGAACTCGGTGAGGCGGAAGCGAGCGGCCAGAGTGTTCACCATTCTTTTCAGGGTGAAAAAGGCCGCCACCACTTGGAAGGAGAGGAAGGCGGCGAAGACGATGTGGACGGCTCGCTCCAGAGAGTGGATTTTCAGACCTTCATTAAATAGCAAGAAGAGAATTACAGGCAACTGCGGGAGGAGAGTCAGGAGCCAAAACCCAGCCAGCTCAGGCACCTGTAACAGGGAGACATCACCTATTAAAAACCCGACAGCTGGGATGAAAAAATCCAAAATTTTGTGAAGAAAAGACATTTTGTTTTAAATTTTCAAAAGCCAGCACATAATGTGGGAAGGCAAAGTGAGGTGGCTTCATATTTTCATATCCTGTGTTTTTAAGCATACTTGTATTTTCTGACAAAATAGTTTTAGGGAGTGAGAGTTTTTCTGAGGGAAAACGACTCGGAATTCACAAAATTAAGTGGACCTGATGCCAAGGGAATAGAAGATGAAGAGAAATAACCATCTCCCCAGCTTAAATCTCTTAAATAAAATGCCTGCCAGGTAATGTTAAACTCCAAAAAGCAGAAATTCTTGCAGAAATTATGTACCTCTGGTAACGTACTTTCTCCAGGAGATTGCCCACGTATCCCAGGTAGAGTCGAATGAGCTCTGTCAGAGAGACCAGGATCATGATGGTGACCAGGATGAACTTGTAATAATCTGATAAGACTGGATACTGGAGGGGAAGAAGAGAGTAAAAGTTTCTGCCATGCTGTCTGTGATTAATTGAAGATACTCTGTGCTATTGTCAGCTGACAGTAGTGGCATTCAAATACTCCTGAACCTCCAGTTCCCAGGAATTCCCAAATCAATGTCATAACCTCTAACTCCAGTGAGCTGTACCCCATACCAGGAGGTGTTTGATGTAATATACATTTACAAACCAGCACTTTCCTTTGTTCTCACCTTCAGGTAGAGGATGGCAACTGTGATGAGCCACCAAAACGGGAAGAAATAAACGTTGAAATAGAGGGACATTTGCAGTGGCAAACTGGAAAGGATTTCACAATCTGTAGAGAGAAAGAAGAATTTATCACTCCTGCTGTAAATACGACAGAAGGATACTGCTCCATCTTAGCTTCATGCAGGGCAATAACACTCTTCCCAGTCAAATTAAATGTTAAGAAAAATATTTTTATTTATCCAGGGGAAATCTTCATACCCTATCTGGAGTTACATCATTTCCTGGAATCTAAGGCACCCTTTGGTTCCTGGGACAGAGCATTTTTATCACTGTCATATATTCAACTTGAGTGTCCAATTGTTGATTACCTGGTGGCTTTTAGCTTACTCCACCATCTCTGACTGAGGCTTAGCTCAAGAGAGCTGCAAGAGAGCAGGCTTGCATGACCCACTCTTCATTTTCAATCTTTTACTTAAACAGACACTTGGATGGAAGCCAGTAATTTGTCTGATTCCTAAGAGATAATTTCAAATATGTGTCAAACTAAAGCTCACCCTTTCAAGTGTGTAGAGAACAAAATGCACTCACACAATGCAATGCAGAGAACAGCAAGTCTCAAACTCCAACATGCGGGCAGTAAATTCTATATTTACAATTTTATAATAGACCTACAAGGTCAGACTTATGAAAAAATTTAAAAGGGAATAATTCATTTTTCATCAGTGGAGTTTTACTGCCATATTCTAGTAAACTGATACTGCATCCATTTTAGTTTGTGTCTCTAATCACATCTTCACTCGGTTACTACCTGAGCAAGTTTAGAAAGCACTCAGTTGTGATCTGCTGGTTTGTATTCAAGTCCTGTGCCTCTGCCTGCCATGCTGGTGATGTCTGACAGGAAGTTTCTCTGAACAGTCACACTGCCTCACCTCCAGCCTCAGAACCACCTCTCTTCTGACACTGCCTTCTCTTTGGAGATCCTTGAGCCACTCTCACACCTTTGTTCCACCTCGCTCAGGTTCCATGCAGCCTGGTACAGTCTGTTTCACACGTCTTTATGCCAGGTGCCGAGGGAGCCATGGTAACCACTAGAACTAAGTGGGAAGGGATTTGGGAACAGAACTGGGACAGACCTTAAGGGTAGGGTGTTGTGAGGGGCAGAGATCTGTTATACTGAAATAGAAGGTGCAAGACAACCTATCTATCTATCTATCTAGTAATCCCATTTTTAAGCATCAACACTTCCTTACATCTGCAAAGGAATTAAAATCTATAGATACCTCAAAACCAGTTTCACCATCTACCTAAAAGTGTCCCAGCTGTCCTAATGCAGGAATCTCTTGAACACCCAGAAGACTCCAGCAGTCACCAAGATAAAATTCCAGAACACTGCTTAATCTTTCAAAAAACCCACAACCATCCAGTTATAAGTAACTATATTTCTGTCCCATATGTATTGGATAAAAATGTAATGGTTCATGGCCATGCTACTTAAAAACAGAGAAGCCAAGAATTCTAAATTCAATTGTGATGACAATGTTTAGGTATGTTAAAGGTTTCCTTGACATGGCATTGCTATTTATAAATTCTGTGCAAGTTCTAAAACTGTGTTTGGATGAATGTTTAAACAGTATAAGCCAATTCTAATTCATTTTTCTATCCCTAAATTAAATTAATGGTTATTTTCTGGGACTGCTAAAATTAATGGAAAAGCCAGACAGTATTGCAATGGCCAGTTGCTACAGCAACTCACCAAGATATATATGTGTAAAACTCAATTTTTGAAATCCCGATGTCCAATAATTTGCAATTGGTTTCAGTGGATTGGATATTAACATAGGAATATTCTCTGAACAGGAAGCAGAAGAATAAAAGCTTAAAGATAGAAGCTATTTGTGAAACGTTTGATAAATGAAATGAAGAACTACTAGGTGTTAGCAGTGTTACTACACAAAGAAAGTGGGTACTCCTGTCTTGAAATAAGAACGGCTTTTTGATTAATTTGATCGGCTTAGAACGGATTTATCGGTTGAAACCAATCCAGCCTTTCTGCGCAGCGCATTTCCCTGGCTACTCTCGCGCTGGAGGTTTGAAAAGAGCGCGTGCTGGCCCGCAAGTTGCACTGGCGATACGATGGCCGCAGTTATCGGTCACCACGGCAGGCAGGGTCAATAAAGAGAAAGCCGACAGCGAAAGCAGCTCGGGCGAGTGGCGGCTCCCGGCGCGGCCCCCCCGGGCCCGGCAGCCACAGGAGGGCTCCGGGCCCAGCCCCGCCGCCTGCCCGGCCCGAGGCCGCGGCCCCGCGCTGTACCTGCGCGGTAGCCCGGGAAGCCCGGGGGGGCGCGGGGGATGTCGCTGAGCGCGGTGTGGNGGGCGCGGCACTGGGGGAATGCAGCCCGCTCGGCAGCGAGCCCAGTCCCGCCCGTGAGCGCTGCCCGCGTCTGCGGCCTCGGGCTCGGAGCTGCTGGTGCCGGCGTCTCCCCTCAGTTCCGGCATCGCTTTGCTGCTTGGCGGATCAGTCAGAGGGGATTTTTTTTCTTCTACTCTGCGAGGGCAGGGTGTGGGTTTTCTGAGGGGGTAACCGGAATGTTGGCCCGAGGAAAGCTGCTGTAGAACCTCTCTGCTTCCTTCTGGATAAATCCGGGGAAGTGCTGGTCCTCGATGACGGCGGGAGAGAGAGGGGGGAGTGAAAGAAGGGTGAACATTCTGTGTTGCGACTTAAAGTGGATGTGAATGAGTCGTTTTACGAGAGATGCAGGTGTAACTGAGCCAGAAAATACCTTTTCCTCAAGGAAATCTGTGTGTGGTACTCTGAAGTTAAAAGCTGTCCTGAGACCAACACAGCCATTCTAGCCAAGTCAGCTTTGTCCCTTATTGGAGGTTTCATGGAATCACAATAAGTTAATAATGTAAACCCAACTTCTTCTTGTGCTTCTTTTATTTGGAAAATGTAGGCCCCCTAGAAATGAGGTAATTTGCTCACTAGGCTTTTCAGTCCCCTTAGGGCCTGATTCCTTCTAAGAAAAAGGTAAAGATGTCATTCTTAGGCATGCAGGAAATTATTTTCTGCACAACCAGAATGAAAGAGAGCAGCTTGTTCATTTTACTGTGAGAAATTTTCTGTTCCTAATGTGACATTAGAATTATAGGATAGTTTGGGTGGGAAGGGAACTTAAAGACCGCAGTGTTCCAAACCCCCTGCCATGGGCAGGGACACCTTCCCTGGGCCAGGCATGCCAGCTCACTTCTCCTGCTCCCCCACTTCAAATCATGTTCAGCTACTTCCCGGGGTGATCCTGCTCCAGTACGACTTCCCAAACTCAATTATCTCCAACTAAATAATTTAAAGCCTAGTTTAAATTTAATTTCATTCTATCCCACTGGGAGGACTACAGAGAAAGATGGCTAAACAAGCAGGAGTTCTGAGAAATCCATTTGGCTTTTGAGCTGATGAATGGTGTGGTATTGACAACAGATACTTTCCTAAGGACTTCTCCAAATGTGGGTATGCCAGCAGGAATCTGCATTAAAAAATAGCTGAAATTATAGAAGAGTGTAAGGATCATTTTTATATTTGAGGAAACTTTATGAAAACCAACATTAATGTTGGATGGGTTTCTGAACTTTAAAAACTGCAGTCTGTACCTGTTATTTTGCCGGTTGCCAGTAGGTGCTGGAAATGATTTCCTTTCGGGTTCAACGACTGTAATGGTGACTTTTGCACTGTTTAGCCAATATTATCATAAAGTTCTCTGCTATAGACAGAGGCAAGGTGAAGAATCTGTGCAAGATTTTCAATGAGATGGCCAGAAATTTAGTTTTACTGTTGTTGCCTTGGTCCTGACCTGGTTAACCACTCTTCAAGTTACGGAAACTCTCATCCCATACTCTCAACTACTTAGACACAAGAAGCAGGTTTATATGAATTAAAAGTATGGAAGAGTTTTGATTAAGTCGGGTATTCATGGAAGTCTCAAGGTTTTTTTCATGGTATAAGTTGGTGGCCTGTAGAAGTTCAGCCTTAAAGGATTTCCTTTTGATTACTTTTTCTGAATGAAAGATGGAAGAATTTTTCCTGAACTACACAATGGTATGCCTTTTCCTGATGCCAGTGGCTTTGAGTGGGGGCGCTGATCTTCCAAACACTGCTTGTCTTATGTTCCCCAATTCTGAAAACCTTCAAGCATGCAGTCAGGGGTTCTGCCAGCAGCTCTGCAGCAGCTAATGCTATTTTGCAGAATTGGGCTCTGCCCTTGTGAAAACGGAAGCAGTCCAGCTTAGCAGCCAGGAAAGTGTAAAACTGAGTAGAAGGTAAAGGAAAGGCTGGTGGCATGCAGACACCACAAGAAATGTATGGATTTGCCATGTAGGCTCAGCTTCCAGACTCAAGGTGTGACTCTGTGATATTTGGCAGCCTTCCATTTTCAACAGATGGCCGAGCATCCTGCATGTCCCCACAAAATAAAGTTGTGCACGCTTTTGTTTGATATTTTTGTCTGCGCAGACACTTAAAATATTCCCTGAAGAGAAACTCTTTGTTTTTACTAATTCTGTTTGATTTTTGTTAGCCTGCAGCTTCCTATTTTTAAATTTTTATCTTTTAACAATTTAATGATCAGAATTCTTTTGATTTTCTCTAGGGAGGGATGGAGAGCATCCCTTCAAGCAGAAGAAAACCTTAAAACTTGAAGGATCAGAATACCTGAGGCATCTCCATTGACACGTCAGAGCTTTCTGTAACAGAAGGACAAGAATCTGTGCCATAAGGAGTGGGAGAAGGAAAAGCACTTAACTGTTACATGGCTGTAACAGAGACAGTGACCATCTGTAGAAATAGTGTCACGTTTCCAGCTTTGGTGACAAAACTCTATCTGGCCTTTTCCTTTCTCAGTGGAGAGGCATTCCCTTGCTGGATCTCTGTCTAATTCACAAATAGATGTTTACATAGAAATAACCAGGCTTCCAATTCTCTGTGCTTCAAAATAAGATACTGAAATACGAAACTGGAAGAAATAGGCTCATAGTGGCACGGCATTTTAAATGACTGCTTTATTTCTCTCCACACATGCTAGCTATAAATAAAACAAAAGTCACTGAAAAATCTGCCTGAAAGCTTTAAATCAGAGAAATATTGGATCTTTATGTATCCACAGCAGTCCAACTAACTTGGTAGACACTGGCCTGGCTCCCAGACCAAAGCTCCTGGGGCTCTCTGGCAACAACACAAAGCCATAAACACCAGATGCAGTATATCTATTGAAATGAAATATCAGCAGTTTTGCACAATTGGCATTTCAGAAATGCAGAGTTCATTTAAATGGTTCCAGTGGTTTTGCACCTGAAGCACAATTGCTGTATTTCTGACGGTGTTGGTGTGGAATGTCACAAAAGCTATTTTCCCCGGCATGCCTGTGTGACTGTCCCCTTATGTTTGTAAGCAACAGAAATGACTCTCTTCCTTGCTTGCTCCCCGATACCTGCCTGGTGTTTTAGCAGGAATGCTGGAAAACATGTGAAAAGTGCTGCTGAGCCAAGGTATGTGCAGGCAGGCAGAGTGCAGGCTTGCTTCCTCCCCGTGTCCTCAGAATGAAGTGGCAGATTGGGAGTTTTAACAAATTACAGATGCCACGAAGACTCTAATGTGTGTGATTGAAAGGATCATGTTATTAGCTGTGTCAGTGTCTGCCAGAGTAATTTCACAGCTGTGCTTCTGCCTTGTGATCCCCCAGGACAGTCTTTTCTCTGTGTCACTTGTGCAGGTTTTCATTTCACACCTATGGGATATTTGTGTCTGGTAAACAATTATTGTTGATGATGAGACTTAGCCCAGGCCCTTGTGTCAAGTATTATCAAGTACATATCACTGCAGGGATTCTATGCATTAAATATATCTTGGCTATTTTAGTCTTAAGCATAAAGACAGAAGGGGAAAAAAAAAAAAGAAAATAAAAGAAGAAGAAGAAAGGGCTGTTACTTGCTCCTGCAGATTGAATTTCTTCTTGCTGTAATTGGCATTTAGTTAGAGCCACTCCCTGGCTTGTTTTATTTTGTTGATTTGTAATTTTGTCAAGCATGCTGGGCAAGTCTGAAAGCTGGCACGGCTATTAAACAAGTTTTACTGTTTGTGTTGCAAAAGTACTCAAGATTTTTGTGGTACGTGAGAAGGTTACTGAGAATGGATGGATTTTGAGCCAGGTTCTCACTAAAGATCCTTGATGGGGCTTCAGCCTTGGTCTCATCTGTGCATAGATAGGCAGGCTGATCTTTCATGCAGTAATTTTAACTGTCTAAACACTACCTGTACAATCCAAACTAATTAAAGAGGCTTCACCTCTTTTCTCCCGGTGGGCTCCCCCAGAAGGCTGTTCATGGGAAGGAGCAATGTGCTTGCTGAACGTGTCTGTCCTTCTCTACTGATTACTGATCGAGTCTTGTTGTTTTGCTAAATCAAGGTGCACAGAAGTTTTAAAATGTGACTCTTTACAGAGATCTAAGCTCTCCCAGATGATGCTTGGTGGGTCTGAGATTCTCCAGATGGTAAGGCTGTGTTCCCTGGGTACCACACCAGATGCTTCACCTGCAGTCTGTGTAACCCTTGCAAAGGTTTCCTGGGACGTGGACCCTGGCAGTTCCAGTGCTTTCTCTTTTCATTGCAGAATCCGAAGATGGCACAGTATTTAAAAATTTACCTCCGAGGTGGCATGCATCAGCTGTGCAAAGGCAGGATTGATTCTGCTGTTGCACACTGCTGGCAGGTCCCTGTGACAGCTGCCTTGTACATCCTTTGCAATTAGCCCAAGCCCGAACCCTGAGTGAGTGATGGAGGATAACACTCCTAATTTGATCATTTAGGAAAAAAGAAGCCACAAGGTAGAGAGGACTATTGTTTAGTTAATGAACTGATCTCAGGGTTAAGGTTTTTATTTTTAGTCTTTAAATTCCTATTTGGACAGTTACATAAATGCCTAATTTCAACTGTGAGTATGCCACAGCTTCTGCAGAATTTAAATGGGAGTGGCAGCAGCACCCTAAATTGAGGTTAGATATTTGTATTCTTTGATATGCATTTGGATGTCTGCATTTGGATTTCTAAACAAGAACAATCTCTCTCTCTGCTTTGAAGCTTTGCTGAATGCTAAGGTAAATTTGAATGTGAAGGTGTTGTGTTCTCAGGTCAGCACCACCGTGTTTCCTTTGTCCGTTCTTCTCGCCCAGGCCAACGCTTCATCCTTGTGAGAGTGAGAGATCGTGAGAATGGCTGGGAATCCCACAGATCTCACTGCCTAAGAACCAGCAGAGATAGGCAGGCTGATCTTTTATGCAGTAATTTTAACTGTCTAAACACTACCTGTACAATCCAAACTAATTAAAGAGGCTTCACCTCTTCTCTCCCAGTGGGCTCCCCCAGAAAGTTCAGGGCCTTTAGCTTCCAACAGCGTGGGTTATGCTTTTGGGGATGTTGGTGCAACACCACTGCAACCTACAATATGGCCCTGTTGTGGTGTGGGTTTGGCTCCCTATTTACTTTTATTCCATAATCTGTTGCCTTTAGGCTCTTTGCTGCGTTGCCAGACAAAACAAACTTGGCTCAAATTCTCATCAAGTAGAAGAAAGAGTGTGATGACTCAGAAGCTCTAAAGAGTGCTTAATTCTTTTTTTTTATTACATTTTCAATTGTTTAAGGCAGGGCCTTCTTATTTGTGGGTACATGCTGGCTACTTGTGCCATTGCACCTTAGTCTCGGCTGTTATAGTTACTGTCATCATACAAACGATCATTTTGAACTCCCCAGCCTGCTGTCTTTGAAATGTAAAATTTCTAGTTGTCTTCTGAAGTGGGATTCCTCGTGGAACCAGAGTCTATAAGGTGGTGCTTAAGACTGGAGAAAGTCTAGAGGAATTCTTACTGTAAAGATGTTGCTTAAAATCAAGGAATTCCTTTCCTGCATGCTGAATTGTTCCCATTCATAGTGGAGGACAGGACTGAAGGATCAAATCCAGCTTGCATGCTTGTCCTCTTTCTCCCTGAAATGCTTTATTACAGAACTCAATTAAGAGCAAATTTCCCCCTCAAACTCTGTCTTACAAGGTCATGCCTGCCTTTATGAAATATTGAATCTGCAGCTGCAGGATTTATTACAGCAGTATTTTAAAACACATGGAGCTGGTGCAGCAGCTCCAATTAGAAATGCCTTGAGCTCAAAAGTGTTGTTTCTAAACTGCAGCATCCACATCAAGAGGCAAGTTTATACATGTTGGAAGGACAACCAGAGATACCTGTGGGAAAAACTGGAGTCTGCTGAGAGGTGCTACTGTGCTGTGATGTCTTACTTCTTTAATTTGAATTAGCTCAGTTTGAGCCAGATTTTTGCCTCGGTAGCATTACTGAGTTGCAGCAGTTTAGTGGAGAGGGAAGACCAGGGCTAAAACCTTCAGCTGCAGCTTTGTGTTACAGTGTGACCAATTACGTACTTTGCCACCATGGCCAGTAAGAAGTAATTAAAATGGAAGGTGGACTGATGCTGGATGTTTATCACAGTAAGGCTCCCCTGCTTTCCTTGAGAGGAAATCTAGCAGGCAGACAGAGGAAAAGATTTAGGAGATGAATACACCAGGAGAGTTCTGTTGTACACTACAAATTGCCCTCCACGGTACCAGGCAGCCTGTGTTGATCACACCTAAAGAACATCTCCTTTCCTTGAATATGAAACATGGCAACCCACTGTAGGAGGGCTTAGGATTGACACTGCTGTCCTGCAGGGATAATTAGGAATTTACCAAAGCAGAGCAACAGACGCCTTGAGAGACGCGAGTATGATTAACTCCATAAATACGTATTATGAAATCATGGGCAGTGTTCTAACTGTAATGAATTTCCCCTCAGGGAAAATATGCCTGAGTAAAGAAATCAGAAAGAACTTGATGCCAAATGCAGAATAGAAGAGAATTACTATAAAGCTGGAGTCTATCCACATTTTTGTCTCAGTAGTCTTTTCCTTTGAAGACGCAGATGAGGAGTTATTCCTCTTCATTTTATTATCCTCTAATCTCCAAAATCTGTATCACTTTCCTAAAATGCACTAGCATGTATTGTGCATATATAGCATTCCCTGGGAGCCTTGTTACTGCTTTATAGTCACTGCAGGTGAATTTGTTTATAAAAAGGCAAGCACCTACTTGAGACAGCATGAGTATAAGTCAGTATTTGCTCCTGTGCTGAAAGTGGATTTCTGAGTGTTATAATAGAAAGGAAATGATTTTTTTTTTTTACAAAACTGTGAGACCAAAGAACCCCGGAGGTGAATTCAAGCAGTCCTCATAAAGACTGTTTATAATAAAGTCTCACTTGTCAGGCATGGAGGGCCTTTAACATCACATCTGGGTTAGCTGCTTGAGTTTGCAAATTAATCGTAAAGCTGCTGGTATTTCCATGGCATTCAGCTTTGCCTCAAGGAATTGTAGTGTAAGAGCCACTGAAAAAAATTCCTAGACAGTCCCTTGTCAGTGTGTCCCAGCAGAAGGTGATGAGTTATTCCTGCATCCTGAGGACCCTTGCTTGCAGGAGCATCTGTTGGCAGCAGACATAGCATAGAGGAGCTCATGAATTGCTCCACTGTGAAATTAGGTTAGAGGTGCACAAAACTGTCTTAAAACTGCCTTGTGCCAGGAGTGGGTTCTGGTGGCCTCAAAGCCTGGACTGACAGCACTTTATTCCAGCCATTATGTCCCAAAATCTCATTCTGGCAAAGGATGGAGTCAGTCACCTGAAAAACCTGTCCTTCTGTTATTTCCACTCTGATCTCAATGTTTCTTTACTATTCTGCAGTGAACTTCACTGGTAAATATCTTAGAGCAGTTTTTTTCCTGTGTGCCTTTCAAAGCAGAGAGAAGGACCGGTGCCAAGTTAAACCGAGCTTCAGAATGCCAGGTTATCTGGGAAAGAAGGCTCATCAGCTACAGTTTTCAGTGCAATGGGTAAAAAGCTGTAATTCTTTGGGGCTGGCTTGTTTCCGCTAAGAGTAGACAAGTGTAGCCCTATTTTCAGTCCTGTGTGTAGTCTGGGTCCTGACAGCACTAGGCACTCTTCTGAAGTGGATTAAAGGTATGGTTTGGGGTTTTTGGATACGGAGGAGCTTTAACCTTGCACGTGAAACAAGCCACATAACTTCACTAGGCACTTCTGCAGTGAGCTTTGTAAGGCCTAATGGAATGAGAGCTTGTTTCTTGTCCAGTCTTGATTTGACTGGGTTCAGCACGTGCTTAAGCGCTCTGCTGAGTCTAGGCTGAAAAATAGCTTTTCATGTGGGAATGCTGCAGAAAGGATAATGATCACAAGAGTCTGGGAGGCAGCAAAGGCTTCATTCAGCCTGCTCCCTTTGAGCCTCAGCTCATATTGCTTTGACATTAATAAGATGTTGAGATGTAGACTTTAGTCTACATTGAAGTAGCATTTTTCATCAGATTTCTTTAACTTGGGTTTTGTCCCTTTTTGCCTATGTGAAAATGTCTTTCTAGTCTCAAAAACTTCAGAGAAATTGTAATTTATAAAGAGTTTTCTAACTGCCCCTGAATTTTCAGTCATGGCTTTCATCAGATTTAAATGCTATTTGATTTTTAAGTGTTGGCTGATATTTGGGCTGATTAATTTCTCATACCAGTTTCTGGAAACTGTACTACTCCATTTCACAGACAAATACTGCCCTAGCATATGGAAAATGACAAGTGATCCAGCTGCTTTGGGGCTCCCAAATAGAGATGCATTGAAAAGAGCTGGCTTTTCAACGTTTCTGCCTTCTGAAATGTCTCTGCAGCTATTAAATTGATAGAAATACAGTTTCTTAGATGGTTTGTACAGTTGAGAGTTTGTGACATACTAGGATGTGCCTAAAAGTCAAGACTGATACAAAGCTATCTAACATCTGTAAGATATCAATGTCTTTTTTTCCCATTATCTTTCAGAAGGTGCCTTAACATGTCCTTGTCGAAGCCAAATTAGGAGCAATTGTTTGTTCTAAGCTAAGCTTTCAATCCTGCTGAGAGCAGAAGTTTGGTTGGTGGGAGTCAGGTATTTGGCTGGTTTCTTTCAATTGTTATCTGTAACATGCTTCTCATTTTGTTTTTTGAATATATCACTGAGCTTCCTCAGTAAGAGGTTGTAATTTATACAGCTGGAGCCTGAATGAGCCTTTGATCACCAGCTGTGGTTACTATTTTTGTCTATTCTTCATCACTTCAGACACTAATAGTCAATGTGCCCCGTGGATCCACAGGGTGCTCACTCTTGCTGTGGCAATATAATTTAGTGGTTAGTGTGCAGTCCTGTGTCTTCCACACACAGGATTGCTTTGTGACTGGCATTTTGTGTGGTAAAGAGGGGATGAATTGAAAACTTCATCCTGAAAAAAAAGTGCCTACACAGCCTAGGTGGCTTTTCAACACAGTCCAATAAAACACAGTTTATATCCTCTCTGATAATTTTAGCAGATTATTCAAAAATACTGTTTGTTTTAGACAGCTCTGCAGCTCTTCACTCTTACCAGCCTAGGGACTGGATATAGATGAAGGCTTGTTGATTTGTGCAGGTGAATGTTTCATTGCCAGAGTTGAAAGACTCTTCCAGAATGCTCTGGCCAGTATCACAACTGGATTCCTCCACTAAAAATTCAGAGTAACTTCACTGACTTAAAAGAAAATAATTGCAACTGCAGTTGGCCTGAGGGGTTTTCATTTCAAGCTCCGTGACTTTTCTCAGAGGTTTTTCTTAGTCTGGGCATTTTAGAATTGTTAGGCTAATCCCACAATGATCTTGGCCTTGTTGGGTCCCTCTGCAGTAACAGCTGTGTGAAGATGAATTCCATATTTTTATCAGGAGCTCAGTTGCTTTGTTGGCCAGTGCATTTAGAAAGCTGCTGTCAGTCTGGCTGATTCAATTCCAGAGGACATCTTGATTTTTTCCGGTGCTGCTCTTATTACTTTATTTCTGCATATCAGGTAGTGTCTCAGCATAGACAGGGACCTACACAATAGCTATTTTTTTTCTGCCTTTTTCTAACCCCAATCATACTCCAGTGTGATTACTGACTGCAAAGATATTGTTTGGCTTGGTTGTAACCTCCCTACTTGATTGCTTCCTCTGCTTGCTTGGTCCATCAGAGACCTACTGTTTCTCTAGACATCTCCCTCCTGATACACTTCAGGCATTTTTTTTTATTATTTCTTCTGGCAATTTATTGTCCTGGATATTTTTTCTTTATTATTTATTTTTCATTTTTCCTGTCAAAGTCCATTCCGTCTATTAAAGACAGATGAACTGGATTTACAGTGCCTGAAATATTGTTTTGGCCCTAGAACTCACCCTCTGCCACACCATTAGAAATTATTGCAACTTCTCTGTGTCTTTACTTTAAAGATCCCATTGAGCTCAGGCAGACCTGTGTGGCGCTTTTCTAGCAGGAGAATATTTATTTAATCCCTGTGTAGAGAAGCAGAGAGCAAAATCCTAAATCCATTCAAATCAGTGGGGCTTTTCCTGAGCTCCAGCTGAGTCGTGGCTTAATGATCAGGTCTGTGGTCTGTAGTCAGCCTTGCAGCAAGAGGAGAGAGAAAGCACAAAGCAGGATTTTCCCTCCCGTGTTCTGGCATCACAAGCTGAGCTGAGGGACAGTGTGCTACAGCAAGAGGTGAGAGACTTGAAGGACCAAGTTTTCTTCTGGTTCTGGCACCAAACCCCCTAAAAGTTACTTTCAAATTTGTGTTCTCACATTTTGGCTGTAAAATAAGGTTTCTCAGTGGCACGGCACAGTTTGAGGGCACAGTTTTGCTGGTGTCTTGCAGTTGCATCCAAGGTTCTGCAGATGAATGTCTCTCTGGGACTTGCTAAGCCCACAAAGCAACAGATAAGCCTAAACTGAATATTTAGGTGCTTAAGTGTGTTGCCTGGAGGGGGCCCTAATTTATTCCCTGTGAATTGTGATGGTGTGTCCCACTGAAAGTCCTCTGGTTTGATGGCAAGCCCCTCTCATTCTCCCAGCAGAGAAGTTGGCTGAAATAAGGTGGGCTAAAAAGGCTTCCCCCTATTGCTGTCCCTTGCTGAAGAGCAGCTTGAACAGTGAAAACTGTCAAGAGTGCTTATTCAAAGAAGCAATGTTGGGAGCTGAAGATAAGAGCATTTATCTCCATGTCAAAACTACTCAATGTCTTCGCTGGACTCCCAACATGCCAGTAACAAGGAGCTTAGGCTGGAGATGCTGGAGTGCCAGGAGTCCAGGGGGTGGTGTTTATCCCACCGAAACATGGCACATATCAAATCAATTACATGTACTCCCCCCGTCACCAGCCAGCGTTGTGAGCTGGGAGGAAATACGTTCTCCTGGGCACTAGAGGAGTCTTCTCCCTTTGGATGCTGATTTAATTTGAGGTGTATATTAGAGGAGAGAGAGAGAAAAAGAGGGAGAGGAGACGGAATCTCGTATGTTCTGCAGCGAATTGCCACATCGATCTTGTCACTTGGCAGACACAGTTGGACCTGAGGCTGTGAGTCTGTGGGATGTGCTGTATTTCTGTCATGAATTGTCAGCCTCAGAAAGCACAGGAGAAAGAGAGGCATGGTATCAGAGTAGAAAACCATTAACAAAGGCAAGCTGTTCAACAGCAAATCAGAGCACTTGCATTTTTGGATTGTGCTTGCCTTCAACAGCTAGAAATGTGCTTAGTCCTTGTCTCCTGCCCCAGTGAAGCGGTGATGGGGAGAGGTGGGACATTAGGGAAGGACTGGTGTTTCTATGGAGGCTGCTGTTCCTCATGGCTAAGGGCACTCACAGGTCCCAGAGGAGCCTTCAGCCTGCCCCGTGCCTGCCCTTGTCCCACTGCCACGGCCCTCCCTGGAGCCGTCTCTGGGACAGCTCCTCCATGCGCGTTTTTCCTCTGAGTTTGCACCCCGAAACGACAACCTGTGTTACACATCGCTGATGGCCAGCTTGGGAGCTGACAGGATCACGCTTAGAGTCTGCAGGGACCTAATCTTGGAATCAGAAACTTTCCTGAAATTGCTCTGCCCATCAGGAATGTGGCTTAAAATCCTGGTTTTGCTTAGATGACTGCCCTGGAGGCACTGCAGGTGGGGGCCACAGGCGGGCAGCTGGAGCAGCATCCACCAGAAGGTGCAGTCCAACCCGAACAAACCTGAACATTGGCAAACTCATCCGAACGAACAGCAGGCCTTGGGCATCCCTCTGCCTGGATGTTTGTACCACGCTCTCTGGAAGGATGTTGGTGCCTTGGGATGCTCGTGTTTCTCCCGAGCAGAACCAAAACACTAGAGAGCGCCATGGATTTGCAGATTTTGGCTTGTGAAGTGCAGTCGGAGGCTGTGAGTGCTCCCTGAGGGGGAGGATGTAGAGGGAGCTGTGCTCGGGATCCAGCCCGGACTCGCTGCTGTGTGCTCGCTGCTCGAGAAGACTTGGGTATGGAGAGGTGGCTTCCCTCTGGATATGGGAGCTGCAGGTGCAGACCAGGATGAAATGTCTCGGGAGGTGCCCATGAGGAGCTTCACAGGAGGACTGACTTTGTTTTTGAGCTCACACTTTCCAGTCCTTGTGAAGACAACTTGTAATTTTCAAGTCCTTCAACACATAAACAATGTTTAATATCTCAGTGTGTTTGAAAGGCCGAGTCATTTCCTTAAAAGCAGGCTGGATCAGATTGTTTTGCTATCTCTTATTTCCACACACCCAGAAGGCATAGACTCCCCGTGGGCTTCATGTGGGCTCTATCCTCTTCTTCCTTGTGGGAGGATGAGAAGCTCATGGTCATTTTAACAGTGCCCTTGCCCTTACAGCATGCTCTATCCTGCATCTTCTCCCATCATCCAAGGCCACCTGAAGCTCTCCTCTACCCTGACTTGATGAGGAAGCAGTCTACATGGAATCATGCTCCTCTTAATCACTGATCATGTGATGGTGATGACTAAACCTTCATTATAATGAGCTGTCCTTTTTTTAACTCCCCTGCAGAAAAGTGAGGCTTCACTGAAACCTGACTTACCTTTCAGAACATGCCCATCTCCATGAATTCAGAAGTACTTTTTCACATAAAAACTTAGGAGTTTTTTTAAAGGGAGGTGATCTGTAGATATTTTGGGATTTTAAGTTCACTATTTTTCTCCTCCTTGTCTTGTGCTACTTAATCTAAAAGGCTAAATGAAGTCTTGCCATTATTTTTCCTCTCTCATATTTTTTATTGTTTTCTGGATGTTTTATTAGCTTGACATTTCTGAAAACATTTCACATTGTGAGAGCTCAAAAATAATAAAAGAGAAAGAAAATGGTAGAAAAGCAAAAAATGTGGTAGTGAAAAGATGTTTATAAGGAAATGTTTTTATTGAAGTTGCTAGCAGGAGGAAAAAGACGAGGGAATACATTTTTTCCCCTTCATCAAAATTCTTAATGATGTAGATGTTTAGAAGTTTAATTGAGGAAAAAATCTGATTTTGGCACGTCTGAATGGATACAATTTATCCTGTCCTGCTTTGACCTTCCTCGGTTCTCCTTGGCGTTACTGCTGGCCCTCCCTGCCCCTTAGGCTGTGTCAGAAGCTCCTGGAAACAGCAGATAAGGAGCCTTGGGGCAGAGCTCCTTGGGAGCAGTGCTGGAGGGCAGGAGGCATTCGTGTGCTTGGGGGGAACCCCATGGATATGAAGAGCTGCTGTGTGCTGGGCAGAATTTCCATCCAGGGGGAAAACATCCAGGGGGGAGCTCCCCCTGCTGTGCTTTGAGAAGTGCCTCTCTCCTCTCCGTGGAAGGGGGGTATCGCCCATCCAGCGCAGATCCAGGCTGGTATTCCCAAGCAAGATGGTGTGCCTGGCAGCAGGCAGAGCATTACTGGCTGCAGAAATAACTTTTCAGGAAGTGCCTTTTTGAGATTTTATCTTTTTGTTTGGAGAATGTTGGAGCTGTGCAAATCCCTGAAGAAAACAACCCTGGACACACAGCTCTTGAAATGAAGAAAAATGAGCACTAAGTTAGAAAAATGGGGCAAAGCACCCAGAAATACATTAGAGTTCAATGGAGGTGTTGGAAGTAGATAATAGGAAGGATCTGGAAGGTTTTGTGATGGGAATATTGCCAAGCTGCAAATATGCTATAAATGTCTCGGGGACCGAGGCACACAGGATATAAACCTTCTGAAAAAGAACAGATTTCATGGCTCTGCTACTCCGAGAACAATGTGTTTACTGGGAATGTTGGATTAAAACTGGGTTTCTTCATCAACAACTGTCGTCAGCGTGTGCTGTGTTGTAAGTGGGCAGGGGACTTCTGCCTGTATTAAATTAAGGAGTGCAGTGTTAGGAATAGTTTCCTTACTCGGGATGGCTTCACTCCAAGCCTCAAGGTAATTTATATCTCAGGTAGGCATGCTGTAGTTTAACAGGGCTAAATATGGACAAATGGAAGCCTGATGTGGGAGCAGATGCACTGGAAGCAACAGCAAAGTTTATGGAGAGTAGTTAAATATCCTTTATATTGTAGGAACCAGCATAAGCAGTTAATTTTTTTGTTTTAATTGGATTTTGGGACACAGCACAGCTGGTACAAAGCTTTAGCAGGAATTCAAATGCTGCTGCTTATTAATGCCGTAAGTGATTATTTACAAGTCCTTGTTTTTTCTTTGCTGTTTAATACTCTGACAGCCACAGACCTAAGTAGCATGTTGCAAACATAAGGTTTTTAGTGAAAATCAACTGCTTGTTCTTACAGTATTTGGCAAGGCAGGAGAACTTAGTCACAACTTGCTAGAGGTAATCTTGCATTTTCCTTGGCGAAGAATGGGTGGGAAGAAAGAGACGGAGAGGGTGTCAGTATCCTTCTGGTCAGTGTAAAAATAGCAAGATGGAAAAAAAGTCACACAGATGATTTAACCATTTTTCATCTCTCTGCTCAGAGAACCGGGAAAAAGTGTGTTTGACAAATGAGTTATCACATCAGCCCCTCAGCAAAAGAAAACCTTTCTGAGCAAGAAAAGAACTATCCTTTCCCAGTTACTCTGTAGTTCTTACTTTAGTCATTTGGGAATAATGGTCTTTTGGGGACTTCTTTTAATGTGTGGGTTTGGTTTTGTTTTTTTTTTTCCTTACAAAGAAGAAAGAAGTCAGCATGTAGAGACATTAATTGGTTGTGCCCTCCTTGCTCCAGGAGTGCTGGTGGAAAAAGAAACCCAGTGATCATCCTTAGTGCACATGGGCTTCATAATATTTGGCACCAGGCAGCAGGCAAGATGAAAGCGTGTCTCTTGACAGCCAGCCTCGTACTGGCAGCCTTTACTCCAGGCAACAAATTAATCCACTCAACTGTGTTCTGCATAATTGTTGATACTGTCTTAATTGGTGCCATACATTTCCCCGTGTCGACATGTCCATCATGTTAATGTCTAGGGACTGTTCTTTCCTGCCAGCCCAGGAGCAGCACAGCCTGCTCTGTCCCAGCTGAACTCCTACCTGAAATGCCTTAGTAAGGAATTTGACGTTATGGCAAAGGGAAAGTGAAGGGCCATGTTGGGGCATGACACAAAATTCATGGGAAAAAGAAGTTGGACTCCTGATTTCAGTAGTGTTTGGAGATGAGCCAGCTCTTCCAGGGCTCTCTAAAGGCAATCAGGTACAGCTGAAGTCAGGTCTGAGGGCAAAGGAGCTTATTCTCCTGCTCCCAGGAAATCTGTGGTGGGGGCAGGTGAATGTTTTCCTTGCTGTGGGGCATCCAGGTCAAAGCAGCTGCAGAGCTAATTGACCCCAGAGCAATGGCTTTGTGGATTGGGATTATCATTCTTAAATTTGTCCGTTAATGAACTGGCAGCCAAGGCAGAGCCTGGAGTGCAGGTGCAGCCCGCTGTCCCTCCTCCATGTGCTGTGCTAGCAGGGCAGGAAGCTGCCGGGGAGGCAGGGAGCTGGGTGTAGCCCAGGCCGAGGTGACCATGCAGGGGCATCAAAAGTCAGCTCCTGAGAGGGAACAGCCATCTCACAACCAGGCAAAGGCATCGCTGATCCCTCCCTCCCTGCCAAGGCAGGGTACAGGCACTGGATGTGGTTACCTCTGAAGTGTCAGCCTCAAAAAATCCCAGGTTAGGCACTGAAATAAAAAGGCACTTGTGTCCGTCTCTGTGGTGGCTTGCACACCTCCTAAATAAGAAGTAGTACCGTTCCTTTGGTTCACCGAGGAGTTCCATGGTTACAGTCACTGGAGTTTGGAAGCAGCCAGGATCCTTATGATGGGCACCTCACTGAGGGCTGCATGGGAACTGAATAGTTCTGTGTCCCAAGTGCTGGAACCATGAACAGTATGTCAGGCACAAGACAGCAAACAGTCATGAGGACCAAGTGCTGGATAACATTTTATTCAGTATGTGCCACCCCTGCTAAACCTTGAATTAGCTGGTGTGGGAAAAATGGCACACAATTTGGGATGTGAGGCTCTGTTGTAAATGTGCAGGGAGGGCAAATAGTGTTTGCCCAGGTGACCCTGCCTCGGACACCCCTGGGTGCCTCTTTACTTCTGCAGTGACACTGTTCACTGTAACATTGCCTGGGCACAATTACATGTACACACACTCTCTTTCTCCCTCTCTCTGCTCCTAATGTTAATCGATATGAACTTCACTTTTTGTCATCATTTCATGTGCCATCATTTCTTGTTCAAGCTGTTGGCTGGTTTTAGGCAGAAATATTTATGTAGAGGTGAAAGAAAGAAAGTTTTTTCCTATCCTTTTCTAAAGCCATCAGGGTGTATTTAGGCTATGGCCAATGCATGGTTGAAAAGCTCATTTAAGGGGGCAGCAAAACATTGGAAACACTTGTTTTGCAAAGGCTGTAAATTCTAATGTTGACATTTGGGTGTGGAGCAGAGAGAAGCAGGAGGAGAATAAATGCCAAAATAAATGTGTTCCCCTAATTTTCAGTTGAATAAGGTAGCATGTTTTTTTCAAGTGTAGCTAGAAAATATAAGTCTGCTGAGCAATAGTGTTTTATTTAAAAGCCTTCACATTCTCAGAAACCTGTTTTTGCAAGTGGAATGCAGTGGCAGTATTAGTAATCAAAATGCCAAGAGAGATGTTCTGTTTTTTGAAAGCTGCGGACTCCCTCACCCTTTGTGGTTTCCAGGAACTAGTATTGGGAAATAAAGTAAAAAAAAATAATAATAATAAAAATAAAATAAAATGTTGCTTCAGGAGGTTCATGTGAGAGACAGATGGAATGGCTGAGCTAAAGGAAAACCTTTATGAAGAAGAAAAAATCGAAGTGAGACCTCCAAGCTATTTCTGGAGCCTCTCTGTACACCTTTGGTGAGCCAAAGTACATCTGCAGTGCTGAGAGTGCCCTGTCTGATGCAACTTCAAGCTTGGAATCACAGCTTCCACCCAAATCCTGTCTAGCCTCAGAACTTGAAGGATATGGGCACCAGCTGGATGAGCTTTCTTCTTCCCTGCGTGTCTTGAGGATCCTTCCATCAGTGCATCCACTGCAGGGAGAGGTGCAGCTGAGAAATGCAGCTTTTCCAGGAAGCAGAGGGAGGAGGTGTTGGCTTCATGTACTGAGGGATCATAATCACTAAGCTGTCCTAATAAAAGAAACAGCCCAAGAGGTGATTTGAGGCCTCCCCCAGAAGTAGAGTGGGCTCAGCACCTTGTCTCTGCTCCCTGGAGCAGGGCAGGACTGGGCCACGGCGCTGCTGCTGCCTGAGGTTTGCTCTGATGGAATCGTGGTATAAAGCAGCTCAAAACAGGGATCCAGCTTGGGATCCTCGAGCTGCTGCTAGCAGGTGTTTCTGGAGGGGCAAAACCTTATACATTACTTCAGCCTGTTAAGAAGTCATCTCTGCTAAGCTTTCTGGAGAGCTCTGAAACATTTCCCCGCGCTTCCACTGTAGCAAGAACTCCTTAAAGAATCCTTAAGTGTGTTTTGGCAGCACTTGAAGTGGAGATTACATCATCTTGTAATATGTCTATAAAATCAAGGCATAGCAGCCTTCCCTTTCAGAACATGTACTGCTGTGAAGGAGACTTGAACACTGCATCTGCTGGTCAGAGTACAGTACTGCCTCCTTCCCCTGCTGCTTTAATTGCCTGTAGTAGCCCTTTCTAGGACAGGAAGTTTATATTATCTTTTCCAATTGAAACTTTATTAATGTTGAGTGAGGAACTGGACTTTGGATACTTTGTCTAATGTAGTTACTTAAGCACTTGGAACTTAGGGACCTAAAATGGTAACAAACTGGGCTGCCTGATGCTTCAAAATTAAATGTTATTTTTCATGAGAATTCTCTTTTAGGATATATTTCTATTATACAGTCATCAGGTGCTGTTTTTCCATATGATTCAGTTTAATCAAAATGCCATTCTTTACTCCTTCTATGTTTCTAGTAGTATTTTTTGCAATTTTCTGGGGAAGAAAAGGTCACAAATAGATTCGGCTCAAACGCTGCAGTGGCTTTAGGTTGCTTCTGCTTTTGACCAAGTCTAAACATTTCTTGTCCTCAAAAAACGTCACTTCTGGAAGTGGGGATGCTTTGCTGGGGCTAGTGCCAGCTCAGGGGAAAATGGTGTTGTTTTGTTGTCACTTCTGCAGTGCCAGATGCTGGAGCTGCCCGTGACCTGAGAGCCTCCAATGCCCCGGCAGCTCCCACCTTGCCCTCATAAACACCTCCAGCCACTTCGCCCTTGCTCAGCTCCTGAGGGGAACAATTTCAGCCCAAAACAGAACCCTTGTAAATCACACATTAAAAATGTTTTATAAGCCTGTGCACCAAGTGGGGAACGTGCATGCAGGGTGCATTGTTCACGTGTGGCTGTAAGTGAAGGCAGAAAGAGCAGGAAAAGGGGAGTGAGGCCACAGAAGGGTCCCAAGGGAAGAGCCCCCAGCTGGGCACCAACAGGACCATGAGCCTGGCAGGTTGCTGGCTGGTGGCTGCAGCTGCATTCAGCTCTTGGAAGCCTTTCTTAATTCAGAGGCATGGGAAGAGGCCCCAGGAGCACCCAGGAGCCAGAAAACATTCAGAGCCCTGCTCGGTGAGCAAAGAGGCTGCCAATGGAAGTGAAGGGGAAAGGATCAGCTTCCCCCGTGCCTTGAAGCAGAGCAGGGTCCGGGTGGAGGGGAGCAGGGTGGGGGTGAGGGGAGGAGGCAGCAGGGCACCTGGAGGGGTCAGAGGGGCTGTCTCCGAGGTTTGAAGGATGGGGCTGTTTGTCAGGGAGCAACAAAACAGTGTGAGCCCCAGAGTCAAAGGGAAAATGTCCTGAGGATTTGCTCCAGTGGCATTTTTGGACCAAAAGCCTAGGGCTGGGTCTCCTGACTGCTGGAGGTGTTGAGAAAGCAGCTGGGCTGCTGTCACCCTGTGGCCGGAGACCCTGCACTCTGCAATTTAAATTAAGCTGTCATGGACCTCAAGATGTTTGTGCCTTCATCCTGGCCCACCTAAACCCTGCCTACTTGATATTTTTTTTTTTCAAGCATGCAGGCAAGACCAAGGACTTGTTTAAATGGGGAGAAATGGCCTTACATTTAACATAATTATAGTATTTCTATTTGAGGGAACAATTTGAAATAGTTTTAATGTTTAGCTGTAAAAATGGCTTTAATATTTTAGATGGGCTTTAATCCATTCTCCTAAGTCTTTTCTTTTTCCCCCGGGTTAAACTTGAACTTCATAAGCACTGATGATATGAAAAGATATAATTAATAAATGTATCTAAAGAAATTAAGGGCGTTAGGATTCTGCCAAGCTTTGTGCAGGGCTTACCTCTCTTACCTCTTATTTGGTGTTGCATCTGGGCTCTCTTCCAAAGCTATGCAAGCCTTGCATGGCTTTCCTGGCTTCACTGAAGCTGCATCCCAGTGCTCCTGGATGTATCCATGGGGGTTGAACGGGTGATTCCCCATGCCAGAGGCTGTGCCCAGCTGTGGTGGGAAAATCTGAAGAGACAAGGACGTGCAACATAAAGTTGTCAGTAAATTCCAACTTTCAGAGCTGATGTGAACATCACGTTTAAAGACAGAGCAGGGTGAGGCAGGTCTGGGCTGCCTTGGATGTTTATGTCAGCTGCTGGTGGGGCTGGCTGCCTGTGATCTAGCTGCTGGAGAGATGCAAGATCTTGCTGTGTTGACAGCAAGCAGTGATTCTTCTGCCAGCTTGGTAGCTCTCAGCTGGGGGCTGCACTTCCCACTGGGAAGGGTCTTTGTTAAGGGTTGTGCTGAGAGAGGTGTAACCTGCAGTTCCTGGAAACTCTCAGTGGTCACAGCCTGGGGACCCCAGCTCAGGACTTTTATTGACCTTATTTCATGAAGGGTGGTTTTTTTGGTTGTTACTGCCCTTTGTCCTTCCCCTGCTCTGTCACCACCAAAACTCTGCAGCAGTACAGAGAGAACTGGGCACTTGGCCTACTTCTCAAAAGCAAGAGGAGATGAGTGAATAGCTCTGTCTTCTGTCCATGAGGAGAGTGAGGTCATGGTGATGGACAGCTCTTTGTGTTGGAGAGTTCATTATTAATTGTGTTTTCTTGACTTGCACGCTGTCTTTGTGATGTACCAGATGACCACCCTTTAGCAATGCAAAGCACTCCATCTCTGGGTTAGAGAATACCTCTGGGTTCTGGCTTTCATTAAATTTGTTCTGCTGTGTGTGTGCACAGCATTCCTTTCCCCTTAGACAGGCTTTTAAGCGAGCCAGGCCATAAAAATATTTGCATTTTTCTATAGCGTTTGGTCTGTACGCAGTCAAACAAGCATGGCACTCACTAAGGAATTGTGGGACTGGGATTCAGTGAGAATGTGGCATCCTAAGCTGCAACAGGCTGGCTTGCCTTGCTCCCATCCCTGCGCTGAGGAGACAATCTCACAAAGAAATGTCTCTGTGGCTATGAAATTTCTTTGCAGGCGCCAGAAAGAGGCAGTGTGTTGTGCCTATCTAGACATAATTCCAAGCAGCAGATTGTTAACATTGTTCTACTCATAGGAAAAGCTCTTCTTCGTTTTAAAGACAGATGTGGTGTTTATTCAAGACGTGTTTGATGCATTTAAAGCCCCACACATAGCAAGGAGATTATAGCAGATGCCCTCAGCACTGCTTTAGGCTTTTAGTTAGAGGTGTCTTCTGTCCTGAGTCAGCCTTGATCCCTCACCTGCACTTCCCTGCACGCTGCTGACATCATCTCTGTGATGGATGGTGCAGGATCTGGGTTCTGGGGCTTATCTTGCAGAGCAAAGATTTGTTGTGTGTTCCTTGTTCCCTGTTCTTTGTACCCCTGTTGTGGAGCAATCGTGGTAGCTGGGGAAAGAGAGCTGGAGAGGGACTTTTGATGAGGGCATGTGGTGATAGGACAGGGGAGAATGGCTTTAAACTGGCAGAGGGCAGGGTTAGGTCAGATATTAGGGAGAAATTCCTTACTCAGAGGGCGGTGAGGCACTGGAACAGGTTGCCCAGAGAAGCTGTGGATGCCCCATCCCTGGAACAGTTCAAGGCCAGAGGGAATGGGGCTTTAGCCACGTGGCTGAGTGGAAGGTGTCCGTGTCCATGGGAGGTGGCTGGAACTAGATGAGCTTTAAGGTCCTTGCAATCCAAACCATTCTATGGTTCTGTGATTCAAGGGAGCTCAGTGGGACCAGCCAGGCTGGGACAAGGATACCACCCAGGGCAAGTGCTCCAGTCCTGCAGCATGGTGAGTGCTTGCTGATGCTGGGGTTTGGTGGAACTTCCTGGATCCAGGTGTCCCAGTTCCACTGAAATTCACTGGGATTCTGACTCCAGGCACTCTGCCACATGTCCCATGATGTTACAAGTGAGGCTTAAGTAGCTACAGAGACTTTCCAGCATGCCTGGGCACCTCACTCCTGGTAATGCCAGCGTAAGGTAGCAGCCCTGGCATGTTTGAAAATCCCACTAAACATTTACTGCAACCCTGCTTAGCCAAACCCCTCATCCAGGCTCCCTTTCCTTTTGGCTGTATGGGAATAGCCCTGGAGCTAGAGGGAACAAAACTGCAGGAATAAGGCTCCTTGACTGTCCTGAAAGACATTCTTTCCAGATGTTAAGAAAATTAGCTGTCTTCCTCTGTTATGAGGAAAAATCTTGGACTGAATTTATATCAATTTATGTATTTTTTAATATATATATATATTTATGTATATTGCCGTGGTTAAGTGCAGTACAGATTACACTGTCTGATGTATCCACTGAAAAGTCAAGAAACAGTTTCTGTAAGAGCCACAAGGTATTTCCCTGTTGCACTGAGTGCATGTATTCATATGATTTTATGTATCCTTTTACACATCTATGTCTGCATAAATACAGAAATACGGCTCTGTATCTATCATTCCATGACTCTCATCTGTCATATCTCTATGGACTGTATGTATGATCTGTCTGTCTGTCTGTCTATCTATCTATCTATCTATCCAGTTTAACCCTATATTCATCTTGGAGATACCATAGCAAAGTGTTTGTGGTTTTTACAGCAATATTTCTTTTTGCTTTGACACAGACACATGAAGCAGCTTCCCAGGATGATGCTCTGAGGAGTGCACTGAAGAGCTGTGAAGAGCTGGGAGGTGGCAGGTACAGGGGTGGCACACCTGAGCTGCTCCTGGCTGCCCTGGAACATCCCCCTGAAGCTGACATTTATGGTAAATACTTCCTGCTGATGGCATTATTGCAGGAAATACTAAATGGATCTGATGTTGAATGCTTACAGTCTTACTTTTCCTGATAACTCTAAGTTAATGTAACATTAATTATTCCTGACTTACAATGCAGTTGAATGTTGATAAAGGCTGAATCGCTACTTGAAATGCTGATCCTGACAGTCTTGTGGCAGGCACTAAAACGTGATTTCCCAGTCTTAGGGGAAAAAAAGGGAATACATTACTATTCTGATTATAGCACTTCAGAGGAAACATATTCCAGTCACATCTCATGGAGCACTCACCTGAATCCCTCTTGCCTTCGGTAGCCGGTGCCTTTGCACACGACATAAAAGGAATATACACTTCCCTTTTCTTTATTTAACATTTTATGGCAATTGCTGATGTGGGTTTAGTTCAGCGGGTGTGAACAGATCCCCGCAAGAAGGATGCTGTGTGTCCATGGAGCAGTGGGCACTTCCTTCACCTGACAGCTGGCACGTGGGAGTAAAGCTCCTGGAGCAAACAGAGACCAATTCCCACAGGTATCATCTTCCCTGCGATTTTGAATCTGAGTTTTTTGCCTCCAAACGCTGTCATTGCCCATTTCTGTGCACCCACTATTTATCTCTCGTGTAACACTGCCATTTTCATGGTATAAAGAACATGGGAGCTGTAGCAAAGCTGGGGACTGCCAGGACTGGGAAACCACAGGGATTAATTTCCCATTGAGCCATTCAGCAATGTTCAGCTGTTGTCTTCCAAAATCCTCTCCTCCTCAGTGCTGTAGGAGGAAACAACCCCCATCCCTCCCCAAGGTCCCCACTTGTGTGGCAGGGGAAGGGCTAAGGAAGGGAGAAGAAATGCTTATAAAGTAGGATTTTGAGGAACCTTCTTCCACTGTCCTGCACAAGCAACCACTTGTGGCCTTCACTGTAGGAAAAAACATTCCATCTCTCAGAGGGTGTTTGAGGTTTCTGTTTGTTTGTTTGTTTATTTAAAAAGAAAGCATCTGGTGTTTGTGTGCAAACATTAATGAGTCATTTAAAATAGACTCAGCACTGCACTTGTGAGGCTGGGACCTTCCAGCTACAAGAGACGAGATGAGATGAGAGGAGATGAGAGGGAGCAGGCACACCCTGAAGAACTGCTTTCCAAGGATGAGGAGGGCAGACAAATTTAATTTTTACCTCTCTCCTCTTCCCACCTCACCACGACTATCAAGAGCACTTACAGCCTTCTAAAACCCCTTGGTGAGCACTTTGAAATCAGAGCTAAAAGTAGGATCTTTGAGGCTGCTGTGCCCTCTGTGGAGAGCCCAGCACTTGGCTGTGGGTTTCTCCAAGGAAAGCAGTTTATTTCTGGCACTGCTCAGGGCCACAAATAGACCTGCTGGTGGGGAGGGACAAGTGTGGGTTGATCTGGCTCTGTCCTTTCCGCAGTGTCAGCTGGCAGCTGGAACCACTTGAGTCCATTAAAAGTCAGAAATATATGAGAAGTGAGGCTCTAAGAAGACTCAGCCGTGTTCTCGGAGGTTTCTGAGCAGCACAGCAGGCCAGGAAGCCCTGGCTGGAGCAACATTTGATTCCAGCAACATTCCAGCAGATGGGGATCCATTGCAATGCTGGGGCTATAGGAACTTCTGGAGTTTCTTTACAGGAGGAAATTGGCCAGTGTAAATAAAACATTTAAATCTCCAGCAGTGTAGCACTCAGAGAATTCCAGTTTTGGGAGCAAGAAACCTTCCTGCTTTAGATTTATCTCTGGGAAGGATCTGTAAGCTAAATCTCCCAACAGGAAAAGGTGCTCTTGTGTCAGGTTACGCTTCCACCATTGGTACCATCACTGGCAGCACGATGACTGTGCCAAGCATTTTCCTTCTCTAAAGCCTACACACTCCAAGATTATTAGAAAGAAGCTACTGCGACACATAAAAATATTTTATTTTGTTTGCTGCTCAGTTTTGTCTATTTCTGTTTCTCAGGCCTTTACTATAGAGAGGAAAACAAGAGCTGAAGCAACTCCAGTACCTGGGATATGTTTGAGAAATGGAGAGAGCACTGTGTGATCCAAGCACCTGCAGAAACTTCCCCCATGCACCCAGAGAGATGCTCTCTTGTGTTCCTCCCCTCTGTCATAGTGAACTCGTTCATCTTCCAAATTGCTTTTCCTGGATGGCTGCTGAATCATGCACAGAAACTCTCACGGAAGGGAGAGCAGAGACTTCCTCAGGCAGTGCTCAGCAGTGAAGGGTGGTCGAATGGACTTTCCTGGCTGCTGCTGCAGAGAAGGCTCAGGACATGCAGGTCCAACACCCCTGTTCATGGAAGTAGTTTGCATTTGAGGAAAAGATATAATTTAAAAAATTTATTTTAAATAGGTGTAGCTTAATTCCTTTTGCCTTTGGAAGCAGCTGTGCCTCTGTGTGGGGAACAGCTTCACTGTGTCAAACTGTACCAGCTCCAGAGGCTCTTTGCACTGCACCAGCGTTCATAAACCCTTACAGCTTCCATGTGGAGATGAACCCTGGATGTCCCTCCATCTCCTGGGGGTGTCACTTCCTGTGGACAGCTGGGCCCAGGCTCCTGAGAAGTAAAAGGGGGAGTGTACTTCTGTCTGTCGGGGCTCATTCGAAGAAGTGATGCAGCTGGTTCGTCTGCTGAGGTGGAGCTTGGATGCCTCCCAGAGATTGCTCTGGTGTTTGGTCATCATCCCACAGGCTTTGCAAGGAGGGTCACTTAATTTTGAGCAGGATGTTTCATACTCCTGAATACTGCATGCTCTAGAGTGCTGTGTGGATGGAAGGTTAGAGGTGAACCATATAAAAGCGGATATGAAGGAGAGAGTAGGCACCTTCTCAGCATGGTTAAATGAACTGGGAACCAGGGTGCCCAAATGGGGACAATGCTGCAGGGAAGGATTTTGGTGATCCTCCCTTTTAGTGCTGCTTGTGAGGCTGAAGAAGGACCCATGCTTGCACAAGAGAGAGCAGATATCCAGGGCTAGAAATATGAGTGGTGAGTGAAGGAGGGGAAGGACAGGTGAAGTGGTTCCTGGAGGAATCGCAAAACACCAAAGAGTGTCTGCAGAGGGGCAGAGCTTCTGTACCCAGGCTAGTGCAATATTAATCCTTTGTGATCCTGACAGATGCCTGCAGAGAAGCAGAAACAAAAGATTGTGGTCTGACAGTGATTAATGCACCATTAGTTGCCAGATTAAGAATTTTGGAAGTGTGTAGATAAGCCCTAGGCCAGGTTGTTGATTGTGTTTGGGAAAACTGCAGAAGCTGACAGTGTGGGGGGAGCTGGGCTTCAGCAGTTACTTACCACAGGCACTTACTGTGCTTTGTCTGAAAGCAAGCTGTTAACAGGACAGGAGGAGAAATGGGTGTGCAATTCATCGAACAGAGCTCTGCCTCAAGCATGGGTTATACTGAAAAAGTGACAAAAACCAGACCCGACCCCAGCCTGTGTTACCCTGGCATCTTTGCAGGGTATGGAAGAGGCTGGGCAACTGCTGCAGTTCATTGCTGTCATCCAGGGTGCCGTGGCATCCCTGTGAAGGGGGGAAATGCAGCTCTTGCTGTCTGTGCTCACGGCCAGGAGGTTGGAGGGGCTGTTGGGGAGCTCCTGGTGCCCCACAGGGTGGGCAGCAGAGAGGATGGGAGCTGCATGGGCCAGCACGGGGGTGTTCCCAGGGAGAGCCCGACCTCCCGTGCTGCTGCAGCAGAAGGCATTGCCTGGGGGACTGTGGTGCTCATCTCCTGCAGGCTGCGCCCCAGGGTGCTCCCCCTGCAGCTCCCAGGCTGGTTCCTGCTGGGGACGGGGACAGCAGGGCCAGCGCTGCTGCCAGAGCACGGCAGCACTCACCTGAGAGCTGGAGGGGAGGTGCTGGGATGGCAGCAGCTCTGAGCACACCTGGGAGCAGGTTCACAGCCGCTCAGGGAGGCTGGGAGTCAAACCAGGAGGCGGTGGGCAAGTTCAGGCACCTGCTAGGTGCTAGGCAGCAGCAGAATGGGAATATGGAGCTCCCAGAGCGCAGGTCTCAACCAAGGTGCCCAAATTCTCCCAAAATCTTTCTTAAGGTGCCTATGGTATTTGCAGGGTTTGGTTTTATTGTAACAGCAGCAGCCTTTAATGTCTGTGGCTCCTGTTCTCCTGGTGTAAGATGGGGTTACTCGTGCTGAACTCTGTTTTGCAAAGAGTGCTGCTCTCCCTGTGTGAATGTTCCCGCAGACAATCACAGTATTTAACATACAACCTTGCTCTGTGGCTCTGCCTAATTCTCACACCGGTTTCCAAGCTTCTTAACGTGTAGATTTTTGTCAGTTTTTGGAAAAGGGATTTGCTGAGGAGCAAATCTCCACAATGGGCTGGAGAAAGAGGATGGCTGCAAGCCCTGCTTAGCCTTGGTTATTTCGGCATGAACAGGGCAGGGGCTGAACACATCCCTTCACCTCGAGTGCCCAGCACTGCACAGGACCAGCACTGAAGTGTTAATTATAGTCACACACGGCCATCCTGTGTTTGCCCATTTTCCTCTGGGTGTCTGAATGGAAGTGCTTTAACCCTTTCAGTTCTTTGTAGGAAAAGCTGTTGACACCCTGTGCCTGTCCCGTGGGGGTGATGAGTATCACGGTCTGATCCTGCTGTCCCCTGTGCATCAGGGGCTCTCTGGAGCCTCTTCCAACTCTCTTCCAGCCCCAGCTCCCAGTTTCAGTCCTAAAGTGCTTTATTTTGTTTGTTGGATGTTTCCTCCTGTTTTCCTGTTGTCATTCACTGTGACGAGAACTGCCTCATTTGTCCTCCAGAGTAACACAAAGCAAAAGAGCATTCCCTCATCCTCCCAGGCCGGGCTCATTGTCTGCAGGGGCATCCAGCCTGCAGCACCAAGGAGCTGCTCAAAACCTTCCAGAACTGAGCTCCTTTCCCTGAAAATGTGGAGCCGTATGCTTGGGCTGATGTAAACTGGTGTAGCTCCACTGATGTCGATCCAGCTTATACAAGCCAAAAATATGGCTTAAAGAAAGTGAATCACTCTGCTGGAATGTAACCAGCTCCGAAGCATACCTGTCCCATGGGAATGCTGAGAAGTGAAAGTTGCTTCCACCCTTTTTGACTGATGACCCACAAACAAGCAGCAAACCTGCCACGGAAGAAAGGCTGCAGCGCCATGTGTGAGTCCCTCTACCCTCTGTAAAATGTCATCGGTTCTGGAGAAGGGTAGAGATGGTCCCATTGTTCACACAGCTCCATAAATGAACTCACACATCCATCTTTTGTCTTTTTTTCCCCTCTTTTTTGAAATTTTCTGATTTCTCGGGGGGAGCCCAACTTGCTGGTGCCAAGAGGCTTCTTGCACTTAGGGGTAGGTCTGCAAGAGCACGGGCTCCCAACCCCACAACAAAAAGGACAAGGAGATGGAGCAAGACGGAGGCAGACTACCAGGCACTGCGAACCTGGGCTTTCCCTGGGGCTGCCCATGTGTGAAATCACAGGATTTTTCCAAGGTAAAAGGCATCAGCAGCTGTGCTGGCCGATGGTGCAGGAGCAAGCACTGCCAGCCCTACAAAGCTGCACCCTGGGAAGAGCTGCTGCGATCGGAAAGTGGAGTTTATTAACTCCAGATTTCTACAGCGGGGCTGGCATGCCAACAATAGGGTCCGAACACAAAGGATCCCTTGCAGATATAAATCAGGGGAAGGCATCTCCAAAGGCTCCTGCCAGCCTGAGTCACACAGCCCCTGTGCCAAGTGCCAGCTGCTGAGTGGCAGCGGGCCCACGGCTGAGTCACAGGCTCCCAGCTCAGGGGGCATCACTGGTGTCCTGATTAGAGAACCCACTGAGAATGTGCTGTGCTGACTGCAGGGCACAGGTGTCCCAAACAGAGGGCTTGTCCCCCACTGGTGGACAAAGGGAGCTTGGGGGGCAGCTGGTCAGTCTCTAGGGGAAAAGGAGGAGGTGAGTTATAGCTCCTGTGGTGGCTCAGTTGAGGAGAGGCTTTAGGGAATAGCTAAAGGATTTGCTCCTGATGAAGGAAGTAGGGCAATGGCTATCACTGTCCCAGCCATCATAACCCTCTACCTGCTTGGAGGTGTTTAGAAATGTCTTTATTATGTCATTTTGTCTACAGGAACAGATGGAAAGGCTGGAAAGGTTATCTCCTGCTGTGCTTGATACAGCTCCTCAGCTGGAAATAAGCATCCCTGGAGCTGAGCCAGTACAGAGAACATGTGTGTGCACCCTTTGTGTGTGCTGGCACGGCATCAGCCTTCCTGAGGGAAGGGTGAGATCCTGAGCCTCCCCTCGTGTGGCTGCAGTGAACTCACACTCTCCCAGCTGGCTGGCAGCTTAAAGCCCTCCTAGCCCTGCTGGGAAAAGGATCCTTCCCTTTGTACAAGGTGCTTAAGGAAGGTTTAGTAGAGGGTTGGGTACATCAGGAACAGCTGTCAGGATGGGGAAAACAGCAAACAACCCTCTTGTTGTGCTCCTCCTGTGCATTGTGATGCCTCTCACTCTTTGGCTCCCCTTCAAACGCTGGTGGAGTTCACTGACAAGTGAAAGGTTTCTAGTGGGTAAATGTGTAACTGTTCCTTTTTTGTTGGGTTGGTTTGGGGTTGTTTGTTTGTTTGTTTGTTTGTTTTATTACAGGGGAAAGACCATATTTGGGGCCTGATGTTGGGTCAGAATTGGAACTGGAACTTTAAATACAAAGCCCTTTTCCCCCCAGAATGATCATGTACACTGGTCTTTCAGCCTTGTACTCAGGTCTAAGACACCTGAGCCCTGAACAATTTTCTTGCTGCTGCTGAACACAGTAAGACACTGGGGAGTGTGTTTTGCTGTTCAAATCTGTCCTGAACTTGCTGCTTTTCACATCCTTTTGAAAAACTGATCATCTTGAACCTTCCCATTTTGCTTGGAGTATAAACTTTTCATGGGGATGCTTTCCTGTTTGCACCTACCCTGCAGATCCTGATGTTAACCTTTGATTGGGACCTTGTTGGTATTCCTGCAGAGTAAATAGAGTTATCATATGTATCCAGAACTTAAAATTCAGGTGAGAGCAGCTTGTGTGGGTGCAGGGATGTGCATTGCAGAGACAGGCAGAATAAAGTTCAGCTATTTTTCTTTCCTTTTTGTGCTGCAGGACAAACCTTCCCCAAAAATGGAGGCTTTGCCAAACGTTTTCTTTGACCAGCCAAATAAAATATTATGTTTGATCACATTCAGGGTCAGAGAAATAACTCAGGCTCTGGGCTTAGCATTTTTCTTCCTCACAGTGGCTTCTGCTGAATGATAATCTTTAAAACTGTGCATGTGGGGGGCCAGATCCTGACCCCCATTGCCTCTGCTCTGCACTGCTGCGAAAACTGCCCAGCAGGAACAAAGTGAGCTGAGTTGGTTGCTACAAGCACTGGAAACTTTTTCTGCACTGAAACAAGGGAAAATCAAGGTGGAGTGGGCTGAAGTTATTCATAGAGCTTGCTGTGTTGAGTAACCCAGTAGTTTTCTTTAAAGACTCTGAGTAGCTCGGTTTATACAGCTTCTATTTTTGCTGTTTGAAATTGATATTTTGTTTTAACGATAATTCTGTCTCAGACAGTTTATTTATTAAAAAAACCAGTCTGCATTGAATTTATCCATAATTATTTGCCTCTGGAATCCCAATTTTGCCTATTCTCCATTTTCTCACAACTTGATAGTACTCTGAGCTTTCCTCAGAGGGATGGATCAATGGATCATGGAACAGAGAACAAGGAGGAAGTTTCAATTTTCATTACAAAGTAATATTAAAAAGTGAGGGTGGTTTTCTTGTTTTTTTGGGGGGGATTTTGGTTTTGTTTTCCATTGAAATTTTTTGTTTGCTTGTGTTTTTCAGTTTTTAAACCAGCAAGAGGATTTCAGAGGCTTCATTTGCACATTTATCCTTAGGAATGGCAATGCTGGGGTCCTATTGAATACTGCAGGACCGCTGCTCCAACTTGCACTGCATTTTCCCTGATCATTAATCAGGGAAAATTCCCTGACTGATCCCTCAATCTTTGCAAAGTCCTTCTCTTTCTACCCCACTGGGGCTGCCCTGTGCGCCAGGCGGCTGCAAACCACAGTGTGGGCACCAGGGATACTCACTGGTAGAGGAAAATCCCAGGGAAGGAGGGTAAAAGCACAGGCACTTTCTAGCTGCACCTTTAGCCAGGACTTTGCTGTTTTGCCGTTAGGAAGGGAATTGTTGTTTGGTTTTTTTTTTTGGTTTTTTTTTTTTTTTTTTTTTTTTTTTTTTTTTTTTTTTTTTTTTTTTTTTTTTTTTTGTTTGTTTGGATTTTTTTTTTTTGATCCCTCTTTTCTCCCAGGTTTCTGGAGGGATGCACGCTGTTCCCCAGTATTCTTACATATCCCTCTGGGCACCCCACCCCAAGCCTCACTGAGGAGGAGCCGTGCTTGTCCCCAGCAGCACCCCCTGAGCAGCCAGGCAGGTCACTGCTGATGTGGGGAGGCCATGGCTCCACCTCCCTTGCTCCTGAGCACTTTCTGCTGCTGGCTTTACTTCTCTACCTGCTGTTTATAGTAAGCACCCTTCACAGATGTAAGCTCATTAATCACCCCAAGCCATGCTTCCCTGCTTCCATTTATAGCTCTATTCCCTCTCTATTCCTTTTCACAGCCCCCACCTTAGTCACAACTCGGTTCTTGGAATCTGGGCTTTGCTTTTATTTAAGCTTGGAATGGATAAAGCATGGAAAAAAGAGGAAAATTTGGAAAGGCAGACTAATATCACAACAAAGGGTATGTAGGGTACATTTAATGTTAGACTAGTTGGCCTAAAGTGTATGGGCAGAAGACTGGCAGCAAAGCTACTGCATTAAGTGAAATAGAGACCATTTACCCTCAGAAGTTAATAGCCATAGGACAGACAAACAGGAGCCCTGTCATCCTCTTGGGACTTCTTGTGTCCTGCCAGCAGCCAAGATTGCTTTACTGCCCTTAGCACTGGTCAGTCCAGTGCTGACCTTGGCCACCAGCCTGGATGGGAGTCCCACGGGCAGCCCACAGGAGGAGGGGAAGGGCCACGAAATGTAAAATTCTCTGCAGAGGCATTTGGGTGCCCAAACATGCAGAGAGGCACTTCTTGGCCTTTTAAAAGTGTGGTGGTTTGAGCGCCTCTTCCCTCTCCTTCTCCACTGACCTTGGTGACTGCAGAGCTGCTCCTCTCATGTACTCTCCTTCCTCTCTTCTCTGGCTGCAGTGACATCTGCTCAATGGCCTTTTTTCTTTCCTTCCCCAATGTGTTGTCACAGAGGCAGTACTATCATTCCTGATTGTCCCAGCTTTGACCAGCAGCAGGTCTGTCTTGGAGCTGGCTGACACTGGCCCTGTTGGAGGTGGGGGAAGCTTCCAGCAGCTTCCCACAGAAACCACCCCTGCAGCCCCCCAACCTATCAGCACCTTGCCATGCAAACCAAATACATTAAGTTCTTTGGGAGACTGGAGGGAGAAAGGAGGAAAATTCCCATTTCAGGGATTGAGTCTGAAGAGCCTGACCCACTTGGAGGCCTTGGGAGACCTCACTGGGCACCTCTCTTTGTGTCTATGCTCCTAAATACCTTGGTAAATCTGCTTTGAAGTAGTTCTTACTTCTGTTGAGCAGTTTCTGCCTGCCCAAGGCTGGGAACAATCTCAGCAGAGTCCTCCTGCCCTGACACTGGAGTGTGAGGGCTGTACGGATCCCAGGGATGACAGATGGCTCCTCCAGTAGCATGTTCCTAGCTGACATGGGTTTGTCTGTCAACAGCAGCTGGAGAGAGCTCTGGGCCTGGAAAACAATGTGTCAGCTGCCTGGGTTGGGTTGAATTCTTCAATGCTTTGTCTGAACCTAATGTGTTGCAGGATTGCTTAGGGATGACCTGTGCTGCCACCCCTGCTGCAGTCCTGCTGCTGTGGAGCCTGGGATGTGCCTGTCCTGGCCCAGGAGGGGCTGGCAAGATGGACTGGCTTGTAGTACTGCTTGAAAGCTGCACAGACCTGCAAGTCTCTTGTATTTATATAATTTTGTCTGTCTCTTTCTGCATCTGAATTTTAAACATCTGTCATAAAGCAAAGCTGCTTTAGTGGTGAGCCAAGTTTTTCTTCTAAAACACATGGTCCCTAAAGCCTTCGTCCTTTATTTCCTTTGTTCTGATTTATTGCCCTTGCCTCGCCACATGTGCGAAGCACAGCAGAGGAACAGCTACCAAACCCAACAAAACAGTCCTCTCTTCCCTCTTCCCAGCCCACATGCATCAGGATTAACACCCTGAATACTTTATGTCAAGTGATTCAACAGTGAACTAACTTATCTCTAATTTCTTACCTGCCTCCAAGTAAATATGCTGATTAGAGTGAGTGTATGTTGATAATGTGAGGATTATGGCAAACCCAGCAAAAGCTACTGAAAAAATGGGGCAGACACTAAAGCTAGAGAATGGTGGTGAGATTAAAAAAATAAAAATTGTTCACTGCCTTTTCTAAATAGGCATTTTGTGGATATAAATTTTTATGTGCCTTTTATTGATGCCTGAAATGGCCTAATTTGTCAAAAACTCTCTCCCACAAAATAAAGGCCACCTTTTGGTATCCCAGGGTAAGCATCAAGGACTCAAGACACGCAATTGCTAGTAAAAAAGAAAAAATGAATTGTGGAAAAATAAAACTTAAAAATTGTGAGGCTTGTAGGGCTCCATGAGATAGTAAAGTTCTGCTGAAGTTTTTGTCTGGGCTGCTCTTGACGGGAAGCTTTTTGTCATATTCAGGCCTGTTCACTGTATTGGTTAACAAAGGAGAGCATTCAAAAGCCTGCTCAGAGGCACATTTGTCTTTTTTTTTCTTTCTTATTTTTCTTTTCAATCTTTTTTTCTCCTTTCTAAATGGAAACCAACTTTCCTAGCAGAATGTTTTACGGAATCTGCTTCCTTGACTCCAAAATGAGGCAACAGCCGTGCTTGCAGCAAGTAGCGACCTCTCCGTGCCGGGTGGAGACACATCTTGTCACATGTGGTGCTGGTAGCAAAACCTTGGTGAGAGAACCTGCCTGGGAGGGGGCTGTTCACCCCTCTGAGGTGAGCTGGAGACACAAGTTCACTTGGTTTCTTTGAAGAAAGAGCTGTACTCCAGCCAAGTTCAACGAACGGAAGCTTTAGGAAACCTAGACCTGAATTTGAGAGAATTTGGGACAATAGGTGGGTTCTAGTGAAAACGAAGTCAGACTTTGACCCCAAACCAGCAAAACTTTCTGATTTTGAACACCTTTTGAGGATTCAGTGAAGCCGGGAAGTCAGGGATGGTGAGGACACAGAAACACAATGCTGGTGCATAAGTCTCATCTAAATCCTAAAGTCCAGATCAAATCCTAATATGAAATGACCACACTGCTGCTTTGATGAAACTCAGAGCACAAGTGCTGTAAAATATGCATCACTGAGCATCTTTAAAATCATAATAATGCAATGACTTTAGACTGCTTTCAGGTCCAACTGAGCAGTGCTTGAAGTAGTGTACTTGGTACCAAAATCCAGTAAATTATTTGTATTCATATGACTCTTGGGGTCCTTGGAAGCTTTCTGAATGCACAAACTCTGTTTTGTTTGGGGGAAAAAAGGCAAATCATGCTTGCCTGGTTGAAAACTGCTTGTGAGAAGGTCTTTGTCAGAAAGGCTTAAGAGCCTTGGGCCCTTTTTTGTTGTCTCAGAAAACAGGAAATGAATTTTAGTTCTGCAGTTGATTTCTTAAGTGACTTGCTTTCTATGATCACTTTGAGGTTCTGGAGTGCTGCAGAAATGATCTGAGGGCATTTTCAACACTTCAAAATTAAAATCAAATTGCTTGAAATTGTGCCAGCATTTTAATGAAAATTATTTTCTTTAAACAAACACTTGAGGACTTTCAATATTTTTTTTAATCACGAGAGTATTCTTAACCCAAACACCTTTTCTTCGTGGTTTTTCAAGGACCCAGTCTGCAGTGCTACAACCAGATGTGTCTTGGGATGTAATCAAATTCCAGATCTTTTCAGCTGAAAACTAGATGGGTGAGCAACACTCATTTTCACGCAGCACAAAGTCATAAGTAGGTGTGACTGCAAACACCATCTCTGCCTCCGTGCCCACAGAGATGTCTGGGCAGAAATACCAGCAGAGGCTTCTGCTGCATGGGCAAGGTCAGGCACAGAGTGAGCACTGGGGCTGTGCAGCTCCCAGGTTGCCCTCAGTCCATCAACAAATGATTTTAACAAGAGATGTCATTGCTTTTCTGAGAAGAACAGGTGTAAGCAAAAGTGACCATGCAGCACATGGGATCACAAGGCTTCCATGTGTTTCTCCAGCATATTACATTTTCTGATATTCACTGGGAGATTAACCACAGTAGAGCAGGCTGCCTACAAGATAAACTCCCTATTAAAAATTTTGCAATATCCCCAACTTTCCTGGCCTTTTCCTGCAGCAGTAAGATAACTCTTTAAAGAGCTGGTAGCAAGGGGAACAGTCTAAATCTCAAGAAACATCTCTCTACATGTAACCATTAAAGTTACAACACTTCGACCTGGAGATGCTACAGACAAAAACCAGCTACATAAACCCCTTTCAGCCCTATGGACATGGCAGCCCTTCAGACCGTGACTCCACTTCTTTGGCACATAATGCCACATATTGTGGAGATAAATGCTGTTACCCTCAGCTTGCTTCTGCTTCACTGTCTGGGCCTGGCTGGGGCTGGAACTGCAGAGATGTGAGAGCAGATAGGACCTCCCAGAGGCTTATGCTGGCCAGGAAAATGCTGGCTGGGAAAATGATGTGGAGCGTGTCCAAATAAGAAGAGTCTGGAAGGAGTTTGTGATGGTCTGTTTTTTCACTATTAGCCAGGAGATGTGAAATTTCCTTTTCCGGATGAGCACATTTCGTGTTTTGCATAAGAGAGCAATTGCTTCTTGTAAGACTTAGCATTTCTGCTAATTTAATGAGCTGTCCATACAAATGGACTGCGTTAGTCATTGGAAAGACCTTTTACAAGTTCCACAAGCATGTTTTAGACCTCTCGATAAAGCCAGTAGCATGCTGGACTTTCACAAGCAGAAAGACCTCCCAAAGTATGCAAGTTATTCCTGGCATGTTGTATTCTCAACGTGTCAAGGAAACATGGATTATTTTTACACAAACAGGCAAACCAAAATGGTTCCTTAGCAAGCTCTCATGAACATTCTTTGGCCCTGAGAAGGGAAAAAAAAAAAGAAAAGTAAGAAAAATCATTGCTTCTGAATTAGGTTTCTTAGATGGGTTGTGTTGTCACACATTCAGAAGTTCATTTGCACCGCTTTGGCCCTCTGGTGAATGATGGAGGGAGTGAAGGATAAAACAGAAAGAACAAACAAGGACCATGAATTAATCTGGATATTTTATACTTGAGTGGATTTTTTTCCATACTGTGAATTTATCTTCAAATGTAGGCCGTGAAGAACTGCAAACATTTTTGGAAGTTCTTTTTAATAGCCCTTGATTGAAAGGTGATGTAAAGGTGTTGAGAGGGAAAGGATCTCTGGAGCTGAGCGGGCCGGTGTGGAAAGGACTCGCCAACAGCTTGCTGGGAACCACAAAGCAGCACAGCAGCAAAAACCCTGGAGGGTCCTCAGCTCCCCTGACACTGCAGCACACAAATTCAGCCATAGGTTTCACAAACATCGGAGGCTGTTTTGAAACTCCCTGTTACGGATTACAAATGCTGACTGCAGTTTCTAGGCAAAGGCAGTTGGATATCACAGCTCTGGCCTCAGCTCGGTGTTTTATGTCTGAGCTCTTGTTACCGTGTAGGGTCCCCATGCATTGGATTGCCTCAGCCAAACCCAGTTCTGACACCCACCCAAATAATCTTGTGATTTACCATAATCCTGTGATTATGGTGAAACAATAAAAAGTACTGCCTGGCCTCAGCATTTTTTCCATTTCAATGCAGAGAAGTATTTTTCCACACGGTGAAGGGGTTTTTAGCAGGAAAGAGGTGTAAAGCACACATAAATAGTGACACTTAATGTGCATCCCCATCCATAGTTGCTCCTGTGGATAGTCTGTTTACTGGTTCCATGCTCATGTTCAAATTCAGGAACAGGTCTTGCTGCTTGGGCTTGGTGGAGACTCAGCCAGCTGCCTTAAGCTTCATCTTGGCCCAGCTACTGTCATTAATACTTACATAGATCAGCATCAGTAACTATCCATAATTATACCTTCACTCAGTGGGAGGGTGGTTTTATTGCAAATACTATATCTCAGGAAAAACAAAAAAAGGCAAAGAGGGAAGTTTTGTGTAGCCAAAACCTGCAGCAACTGGGTGCTCTTGGGTTTGGTGCTGTGCAGGGCCGGGAGTTGGACTCAATGATCCCTGTGGGTCCCTTCCAACTCAGCTCCTCCTGTGACCCGTCAGTGGCTCCTGCACCGCAGGGACTGTGCTGCTGTGTGAGGTGCGTTGCGTCTGCATGAAATCAAAGTTCACACTGCCTTTTCTATTTCCCTTTTCTTTTTCTAACCTTACACCTAAAATTTGCCCTCTCCCACCTGGCAGGCCTCAAGAAGAAGCTTTGGATGGGGTGCCAGCACAACAGCAGTGAGAGAAAACAAGACAAGTACCTCCAAGACGTAATAAACAGTACTGTCATTTCCTATTGTTCATCTGAATCTCCACTCCTGAGAACATGAGTTAAATCCTAAATTTTCCTTTTATTTTTAGGCAGAACATCCAGCAAATTAAAAAACAGCATCACAAGGAGGTCCTAAGATGGGGCTTGCTCCAGTTTTCCTGCTGAGCATGTGTTTAGGAATTGCTGCTAAAAAAAAGTCAGAGAGGATGGTAGTTGCTGTGCTGTCACATGGCCTGATACAGTGCAGAATCTGCTTAGCATTCTTGAAGGGAAATTATCCAGTGCTGCAACTCACAATTTATAATTGGTTGCGTATTAATATCTAAAAAAGGCAATAAAATCCACTGTGTATTTAAAAAAAAAATAGTAAGTAGGAGTATTACAAGCTGAGCAGTGAAAATCTGGAAGACTTCTTGGCTAGAGCAAGGCTGTGTGCAGTGTTGTTTCTCCCGTATTAATTACAAGCAATTTTAAATCATCTCCTTCCTTCAAGGAAGGATTTTGTTCAGCGTTTGTGTTAATTTTAATCTTGCTAACGTGATACTCTCTTGGAACCTCTCCCTTGTGCCATAACAGTGAGACATGCTGCCTCTTTTGTCCCTGCCCTTTGGGAAACACAGTTACTGCTGCTCCTTGCCTCAGCCCTGCTGTCGTGACTATCAGTACGCCTCCCTTGAAAGGAAAAGAAACCAAAACCCAACAGCAGCATTGTTCTTCCCCCCAACCCCCCAGAGTTGACTTTTATTTGTAGTATTTGAGCTAGACTGTGCAAGTGCCTCGTGAAAATCAGGGGTTTAAAATGTATCGTGCTGTATTAGAGTGGAAAGCTTGTTATTCAGCACACTAATTATTTCTGAGTCACTGTATTTATGAAATGTCATGTAATAACTACTTCACCACCACGCAAAATAAATAGTGCAAAAGCAGACACTTTATGATTTTGACATTTTAGTGTATAAACATATTCCCGAGTCTCTCTGGGGGCTACTGGGAATCAGATAATGTTTTTATGACTTTAAAAAAAATGACATTGTATTTCATAATCTGTAACACTCCATATATATCATTAATGTTGTGCATTTTATTACAGCCTCAGTGGCTTATATTGCAAGTGTCAGCTGCAAAGAGAACACCTACAAAGGTGGGGTTGTGGAACTGGGGGGGAACAAGAGGGCAAAGCCTTGCAGTGCACACCTCAAAGCCCTTGGACCAGCTGTAATGGCAGATCCCAAGCCATGCTGAGACACCAGAATTCCCCCTCAGCTTTTTTTCATTTCAGGATGGATTATGAAGCCCTTGCTGAAAGAGGCTTTCTGCTCACATTTGTCACTAGAGGATAAATAAGTTTGGGATGTTGCCAAGCCCTGTGTGAATGACCTGTTAACTCCAGAGTAACTGGGACACCTTGAGTGACGCTCTGGGAGTGAGTGCAGAGGGGAAGAAGGATGGTTTGCTGCTCCAAGTGGGCTTCTGAGTAGTCCCGCATGGTCCCTGAGAACAATGGGTGGATGCTTACCAGAATATGTGGCTTCAGAAAATGCTGTGCCTAAACCCAGGCCTTTTGTGCTCCTCTGCAAAGCTTGCTTGGTGTTACTAAAGTTGTGGGTCATTTACTTGAATGCTGGGAGAAGTGTCTCTTGACATATTTATCCAGGACCTTCTGGGAAAGGGGCAAGGGATGAGGAAGCAGTCACAGCTCCAGAAAAACTCAAATTGTCTCTGAAAATGAGAGGAAGCCATGGCCACTGGTGGACAATGGGGTCAGTCCTCCCCTTTCTGACATGGGGCAGGACAGCAGCCTTTTGTCAGAGCTGCCAAACTGCTCCACATGTACATGAGTACAGAACAGGGCCCTGAAACTGTGGGGGATCCAGCTGGGTCCTGCTTCATCTGAATTTACAGCAGTTGGCAGACGGATGTGACACATCCTCTCCTCAGTGCTTTCTTTACCTGTTGGCATTAAAAAAGTACAAGGAGTGTGGAGTGTGATCTTCCATACATTCTGCTGGAAATGGTGAAAAGATTTACCCTTTCCACATTAGGATAGACTGGTTATCCTTAGAACAATCAGCCCCCTGAGCTGGTAGACAGGGACAGGGAGCAGAAAAGACCCCCTGTAATCTAGGAGAAGGTAGGCAGTGACCTGTGGTGCCACGTAGATGCCCACAAGTCTATTGGGCAGAATGGGATTCACCTGAGGGCACTAAGGGAGCTGGTGGAAGGGATCACCAAGCCACTTTCCATCATTTACCATCAGTCCTGGCTGCTCACAGCGGTCCCAGATGCTGGAGGTTAGACACTCATCCACAAGAAGGGTTGGAAGAAGAATCTGGGGAACTCCAGGCCTGTCAGCCTGACCTCAGTGCCCGGGAGGGTTACGGAACAGATCTTGAGTGTGATCATGCAGCAGGTACAGGACAGCCAGGGGATCAGGGACAGCCAGGGTGCTTTTAGGAAAGGCAGCTCCTGCCTGACCAACCTGATCTCCTTTCATGGCCAGGTGGTAAGTGCCTTATTGAACACAGTAACCAATGAGTGGATGGGGTGCTCAGTGCTATGGTTTAGTTGATGAGGTGGTGATCGGTCAAAGGTTGAACTCAGTGGTCTTGGAGGTCTTTTCCAACCTGAACAATTCTATGTGATGTATTTATTTTCTGACTTTGCTATAAATACAAGCAGCTATCAAGAATGCCTCTGACTATCATATCCAAGGATAAGTGTTTGAGATACATGAGAGATGCTCGGGGAATTGGTAAGTCTTCAGTAGAAAAAAATGTCCTGAGATCAATTTCCTGATTTAGTAGCAAAGTCCTCATATCATATAAAATGTAATGTGATTGTCCATGGCCCTAATAAAATCTTGACTTTTCCACCGAACCTTCATCTATAAAAATCAAGTTTATCTGGCATTCGTCTGCATTTTGAAAGGGACAGGGATTTTTTGAAATAGATATGATAGTAATCCTTTATGGTGCATTAATATAGGAGAACAATAATTTGTTGCATTTTCTTCACACAGAAACAATCAGCTAGGAAATGGGCATAATAATTGTCTTTGTCCTTCATTGTCACAGGCCATTAGCTAATGAATTTAAGCTGTACTTGGCTCTTGCTACAATAAGAAAACTACATTAGAGATCTTGTAGCCTTGGTATTACATAAAACCTTTCAGTGGGTTTTATTTTAGTCTCACTGAGGTGATGCTGCCATGGGCTGAGGAATGCATCTCAATTTTGTGGTGAGCAGTGAGGTCAGCATGGACTGATGTAGTGGGTCAAGCAAGCTGAAGGGCATCTGCGCTTATTGAAGCTGCCAGGTGCCAGACCCTCTTTCTTTGGTTCCTTATACTTCAGCCAAACTTTTCATGCCTGCTCTTGTGACAGTTTCAGGTTCATCCTTTGGGTGGGAGGATTTGCTCAACTCATTCCAGCGGTACCAAGATTCATGCGAGGAAAAATAAGTAATTGGGCAATGCTTTAAATAAACAACAGGCTCACATTAAGTTGTTCAGTTTTAATGGCTATGCAGTTTGCCCTCTCAACAAAGAGGCTGGCAAAAGAAAACCTTGTGATGGAAAAAGTGATCTTCACGGGCCTGAGCAAATAGGAGCTGTTGCTGCTGCATTGGACACCGGGATCTGCAGGCCGGCAGAGGGGTACAGTGGGATTGCTCTTTGGGATGCCAGCTGCTGCAACCTCCCAAGAGGCACTCCCGCTGCCCAGCCATACTGGGACACACCAGTCCCCCAGCTGCTCTGTCCTTGTCCCCAGCTGTGACACAGCTGGGAAGTGACACACCATTCCTGCTGCTTCATGTGTCACTGCCTGCTCCCAGGAAAGAAACAACCCAAGAGTTCAGTCGGGTTGCTGCCACCTTTGGGCTGCCAGAATGGTGTGCAGAACAGCAGAAGCATGAGACAAAATCCATACCACTGTCATTTGTGTTGGGCATCTTACAAGTATCAGAAAAAGGACCGGAAACTTCTGGGCATTACTTTGTATCTGAGCTTTTAGCTCATGGTTGTCTTAGACTTGGGAGGAGAATGGATGGTGAGTGTGTGATACACATCTGCTAGAGACACTCTTAGAACATTGTGGCATCACTCTGTGTCTGTTCAGGGATTATTGCTTCTGCACAACCTGCAACACCACAGCAGTAAGGGATGGCTGTGGCAAAACATGGTCAAGTTTTATTGTGTCCTGCAGAGAGAGATGGCCCCAGGCAGCCGGCAGTGCAGGATACTTCACCTGCGAAGTCATGTGAGAAATGGGTCGGGACTGCCACTCCTGTTAACAGGCACCATTTGCTCCCTTATCTCTTTTCATCTCCAAAATCAGACTCTGGGCTTTCCATGGCCTGCAGACCTCCTTTGGCTGTCCCATCTGCCTCCTTGGGCAAATGTTTCAATGGACAGTGCAGGAGATGTTCTGAATGCCATACCCCAAACCATGGTGTAGAACAAGCATTGCTGGCAGCAGAACCAGTGGCTGGAATGCTTTGGTGCTCCGAGGTGTGCAGGGGGCAGGTGCCAGGTAGCAGCAATCACCCATTTTTCTAAACCGGCAACACTTACAGCCCTACTGACAGAGGTTGACTCACACCAGAAGTAAATTCAATATGCATGAAAGGACTCTTGTTCTTCCTCAGTGGAGAGCATAAAGACATACTGTCAGACAAACTAATCTCTCTCTGATAATTTTCTTTTCAACATCATTGAACTGTCATTTCTCCTGGGCTTTGCCAGAATATTTGACATATCCGTTGTCTCCCAAAACAGACAGATTCTGCTAGCTTGGCTGATACAGGAATTTCTGCCAGGAAGAGAGATGCTGAGATGCCTCTACCAGCCTTTTGCTGTTGTTGTGCAGGTCCTTTGCTGAGCTCTGGAGCTCTGGTTAGGGATGAAAGGAACGTACCTTGGTGATTGATTAGGTTGCATCTTTTAGTGCAGCAACGGAATCATTCCCAGCACTTGAGCTGGGCTGGGAGCACATTTGCTGGGGTTTTGGGATTCTACTTTTTTTTTACTGGAGAGAAACCCATCTACACCTCCAGATCTTTAATTTCAAAACCAGTGATTCAAGGTGGCCCCAGGCATCAGTGTGTCACCTAGCTCCACTTAGGAAGTAGCCTCAGATAGAGATTTCCCTTTTTTTTTTCAATTATCCCTCTACATGGCTGACAAAGCAGTCACTCCTTCTAGGCATGTGTGAAGAGCCAGTAAGATTCCTAAAACTAGTCAGAGAAAAAAAAAATTGAATTTCCCATCCCAGGACTGTGGATGAAAGATGTCTACACTGACCAACCTCCTCCTTCAGCCAGGAACTCACTGAGGACTCTGCTGTAGGGATACATGGTCCTTAAGGCTGCATGTTCTCCATAGCTCTTGCAGAGGGATTTAACAGAAATAACAGAAATAAAATTGTGAAGTGCGGGAAACAGGAGGAGCCCAAACACGACCAGGATCTGGCAAAATAACTGCTACACACCATTTGTCAGCCCTTTTATTTTTTGGAAGATAACTGTCCCCATGTTTTCTGACAATGTGACTTTAATATATACAGCCTAAAAAGTATAGAGGGAGATTAGTGATAACTCAGTTAAAAATAACTTGCAACATCATTTAAATCCCTGTGGGTTAATCTGGGCATAATGAAGAACAGTTTCTGAGTCTGGAATTATCTAACTTGGCTGTGATTATCTAGTTTAATTTCCAGATTAACTAGAGATATTTATCTAAACTGGGTGGCTGCCGAGATATTAAAAGTAGGAGCAGGAAACTTTGCAGTCATTTTCACAACACAGTTAATTGCTTGTCCTCTCAAAGCTGAGTCTCTCCACACCATTTCATGCCTGCCCAACACCATTACTGCAAACTCTTGTCCACCTGAATGTCTTGCATACTTGAGCAGGTCCTTGGGGCTCATTTTCATGAGCTGTAACTGTGATAATTGTACCTCTTCTCCAGGATGAAGGCCACACCACACATACATATTTCCACTCTGTGCTAAGAGATACTTTCCCTCAAGCACCAATGTCCTATTGTGTGATGTTTGGGATTCTGGTTGTACAAGCAGTTAGCTACAAATTTCCCCCTAGTCTGGTAGGAACACCTTTTTGCGTAATAGATTGTCTTATCACATCTGTAAGGTAATTGCTTTTCCACTGGCTTCCAAGAAAGCCTCAGATTTGATCTATGATGGCCTGTGCATTCCTAATGCCTGTGCTCCAAGGAAATGTACCCCTGATACTGATGAACTGCGTGGATGACTGATGGTGCAGATCCAAAGTTAACTAGGCATTCTCTTGAAAGATGACATATATTATATTTGGGCAAAGAGGAGTTTCCTGCATAATCTTTAGAGACAGCTGTGTTACATTTTATGATTTCTCTGGTAGTTACAGAAATGCAGATAAAAGACTTTACATTTTTCCGGCTCATTATTCTGATTGCATGTCCAGCTACTGATTCTCTGATAAACAGGTTCACAGTAGAAAAAAATGCATGGGGCTGTACAACCTTCACTCCTTGACCTTCCCACTACTGAATCTGCAGTTTCCTTCAACACCACCATGAAGCATCTACAGCTGATTAATCAGAGATTTGTCATAACCAGGATCATGTAAAATGGGTATGGGAGCCAGGAAACAAGTCTGCCTCTGAACTTGCTCCATCTCTTATTTTCTTCCATAGCTCCTAGAAACAGCTCCACTTGGCTTCATCCTCCTGTCAGGGAGTTGTAGAGGGGGATAAGGTCCCTCCTGAGCCTCCTTTTCTCCAGGCTGAGCACCCCCAGCTCCCTCAGCTGCTCCTCATCAGAACTGTGCTCCAGACTCTTCCCTTGCCCTTCTCTGGACACTCTCCAGCACTTAAATGTCTTTTTTGTCCTGGGGGGCCCAAACCGAACACTGGGCTCAAGATGTGGCCTCACCAGTGCCCAGTACAGGGGGTGATCACTGCTCTGGTCCTGCTGGCCACATTATGAGCTATTTATCCTAAAAAGAGAGGGAGGAAGGCATTCTTTGCCTCATTAGTACTGCAGGATGTTGTATGCAAGCATAATTATACTCTGCAAAAAGGCTAGGGAGACCACACAGGAAGGGTATTGAAGAATTGGAAAGGGTACAGGATACACCAAGCATAACAAAAAATTGAAAGTTGTTATTTATGGACAAAGTACAGGCTGCCTTTTTTTTTTTTTTTTCCCTTTCTTTTTTTTTTGAGAAGAGAGAAGCAAGGTATCAAAAGGTAATGACAGAACTTATTCAGACCATTGCAAACTGACTGAAAAGCAAATTGATAATAAACTTAGAGAAACCAACATTAATCCAGGGTGTTCTGATCCAGAGCAGGGAAATGCTGTCTGTAGCACGGGGTCTCCACCGTCAGTGCCCCATCTTTGCCCTTGCCTCTACAGGCTGAACTGCATTGTGACTTCTGCATTTCAGGAATGTGACTCCTGTCCTTGACCTCCTCTGCAGATAAATACAACGTGCCCCTTACTGCTGAGTGGTTTGGGGAGAATGTCAGCCAGACAAGAGAGGGGAGATAAAGGCAAGACAGGTGAGGATGTTTTTAATCTGCTCTGGTTTGAACCCTCCTGCTTGACTTTGCTTACAAGACTTCAGACAGTGGGGTTTAGAGGGGCAGGCCAGGGGGTAGCTGGTGCCTCTGGGGTGGCATAATGAAGCTGGTCACAGGAGAGCAAAGGGACTGTGACATGAGGCTGCCACTCAGGGAACTGGCATTTTGGGTACCCCTTGTGGCACACAGTCTGGAGGGGAGGCACAACAGGGTCTCACCACATACAAGTGCAGGCTCCAGCCACAGCAAGGGAGTGGGAGAACAATCCATAAGAAAGAGGTGCTGGTGAGTTACCCCAGCCGCTGTCTCTGCAGATTCCTTTTGGCAGCAGGGCTCTCCAGGGGGGCAGGCCCCGGATTAGGAGGTTTCAGAGCCTGTACACAGCTCTGCTGGGACCTGGCCTGGGCTGGGAATGCTGGTAAGGTCCATAGGCAAGAGCCAGGCTGGGCTGCCTGCCTTGGCCTGGGCCAGAGAAGTAACAAAACACAAGCCCACCAGAGTGCATCCCAAAGTCTACTTCTTTTGCTGGCAAGGCAAGAACAAACGGTGATGTTTCAATGCCTTGTGCCTTAAGCACAGCTGGGAATATTGCTGAAATGATCTGCTTTTGTTCCGGGCTATGATAGGAGCTGGGCTGTCTGATTCTGCAATGTGGGAATCGCCTTTCCCAGCCGCCAGTCTCAAAGTCAAGGTTTCAGAGCACAAATAAAATGGGATATTCCACACACACATACCCACACACCTTTTCAACTGTCACTGATATCTACCAGAAGGAATATTCAAAACATTATTCCCTCCAATACAGAATGGGTGTCGGGTGTTACCCGATCACGTGGTAAGACATCTGAGTGGAATTTTATCAGCAACGAGCAAGAAACAAATGAAGAAGGGAGGATTAAAAAATTCTCTTTTTTTTGCTATCTATATTATGATAAGTTATGTGTGTATATATATATATATATATGTGTGTGTGTATTTTTAAAATTTCTGTTTGGATGTGAGGAAACAAAGAAAAAGAGCAGACAACGTAGCATTACTTGTTACAGAACAGAATGTTATGGTGTCAAGCACCAGTTAGGAACATGTTGGGGAGCAGGAGAACGTACTTTACAAGTATTATTGAGGTCAGCGCAAATTCTCCACTACTTTCATTAACAGGGGATCAAAGGTTTGATGGGATCTAGAAATACAAGGAGGTTAAAACGTGGCAGGTGTAGGTAACCTCATCTACACAGGCCTTTGCCTCAGAAAGCGGAATGTACTTGCAAATTTGACATAATCCAATTCCTTGATTTCCTCAGTGACATTTCTGCAGGCTCATGTACAGAAGGACGGGGAAATGGAGATTTATGACAGCTATTCCTAGCAAAGGTCATTTCTTTATTGGTGAACAACCTGTCCTTAGTCATGCTGATGACGAGGCGTTGAAGGATAAGGGAGAGGCTGGAGAGCTTTAAAACTTGTCAGGGAGTAACAGAAATAGAGCATAGATCATCTCTCTACTTGGAACAGGAAGCTTGAAATCTCCCACCATCAGTCAAAGCTAGAGAGCAGGAGGCAAAATCCAGAAAAAAAAACCACACAGGGATTTCTGTGGAGACTGAGGAGTCTGAGGGAGGGAGTCTGAGTGTCGAGATAGCAAGGGGAAAAGAGGAGCCATAGAGCATGAGTTTTTGGGTAGTAAGGGTGTCCTCAGCGGAACCAGCTGCTTATAAGGAACAGGGTCAGGTTGCTCTGGGGCCTCCCTGGTCAGCCTCATCAGCTTCCCAGCTCGAGCAGCTCTCAGCATCCTGTCCCATGCCACTTCCAGATAAACACAGACAAGGGTGTGCTCAAATATACACGGACACATTTCCTCAGCTGTCCTTCCATAGGCAAGGAAGGCAGCAGGAAGGCAGCAGATTTGACACAAATATGGTTTAAATAGATTGTGTCACACACGTTATATACCTTTAAATAATAAAATGGTATTTGCCTATTCATCATGACTATTTTTCCTGCTTGCAGAAGAGATTTGACACTGTACAGAAAATGATGCATCATTTTTTTCATAATCAGAAGGACCCTTCTGGGAGTCACACGAGAGTCATTCACTCAGCTACTGACCTTAAAAGAGAGCACTGGGTACCTTGGTATAACCAGCTTTGCTTGCTTTCACCATCAAGCTCATAACATTGGATTAAGTAAAAATGTGACCATTTCCCCAAAGCTTGGCTCAGATCCTGAGCTGAGCTATGGTTTGAGCTGGGTCATTGTCACAAACCAGGCTTGTGGCCAGCAGGACCAGTCAAGAGATGTTTGCAATATGGAAATGAAGTCAACATGGGGGTTCCTTGCTGACCCATCTGAGTGCCTGACCCAAGAAGGACATAGGGGCTCTTCATCCATGCCTTTGCTAATCCCTTTTTGCCATTTATTGGTTCCTCTGGGCTGTGAGATGCTAACAGAAGTCACAAGAGCTTTTGAGTTGGTCTGGTGTAAGACTCAGTCCAGTAACCTGAGAACACTGTGGTGGCCTCTAGCTTCCAATCTGCAGCTGAAGATCTCGCCCTTCCTCCCACAGTAATTCCTCAAACCCTTTGAAATCTCCTAAGGCTTTCCCCAAAATTGCAAGAACTGAGGATGGCTGCTCTTAAAAACTGTAAAATAGATAATTTGTAGGATAATTGCCAGTGTTGTATTTCTCCCCACACAACGAAGGCAAAAGCAGCCTTATGCCGTGTACCTCCCAGGCCTGGTGTAACTTGAATCCAAAAGCTATGAAGGAAATGGAAAATGTTAATAAATAATGATGTTTGAAACACAAGTCACTGAACAAACCACCAGACCTTCCGTGTTTATTCCACTGGACAGAAAATGTCCATCTCAGTTTGAGGAAAGTAAGACCTTGGTCATAGATATATCTTAGAAATCAGCCTGGGTGCTGCAGGTTATTCAGGATATAAATCAGAGAAGTGCATGGATTAACTTTTGGTTATATACTCAGAATAAAGACAACTTTTGAAATAAAATCAGCACAACTTATTACTTGATATTCCTCTGGTATGAAGAACCAAGCATCTCCTCAGGGCCACTGGAATTTTAAAATGCCTTGTTTGATGCACTTTATAGCTGCCAGTTTTCCATCTGGTATTTTCCAAGTCAAAACCAAGCATTTGTGTGCTCCATACAGCATGTTCTCAGTCTGATGTGCTCTGGAAATCCTGGCCTCATTTCCCAAATCCTAAGCAGGTGATCTGCACTTAAAAAGCCCAGTGATGTCTCCCTCAAGTGTGTTGGAATTACTCTGTGTGTATAAACCAGCTGCAAAACTGGGACAAATAGTTAATACAAATGTGCAAAATCTTCAAATTTTAACTTCAAAAATATTCAGGGGGGGAAAAAAGGGATTTTCCAAGAAAATTTGTATGAGTAGTACAACTGTCTGCAACATTTCAGTGTAACATTTCAAAAAAAGGACAATCACTGCCTCTTCCAGGACAGCTCCAAGAGCACACCCTCTGGCAGCTGGGGTAAGGGCTGAAGAGTAACACGTTATAAACAAAGGCCTGACCTTCTCAATAGCCCAAATATTCAACCTCTCCAAAGTAACTTAGCTCAGCTTAGGCCTGTGGCCATCCACAGTGTCATTCTTTCTCTCACTCCAGCCACTGAATGCTGGCAGCCTCTGCAATATGCCAGCACAGCGAGAGGCAGCTCAGGGGAAAGGAGGAAAACACTGGGATAAGGAGCTTCCCAGACTGTGGATCAGGCTCGCACTCCATTTGGTTCGTCATGGGAAAGAACACAGAGGACTGCAAAGCCCTGAGGCTTCAATTTTACAGCTGCTCTCAGAGCTCCACTGCATTATCTTCCTTATTTCTCTGTGCTTCCACTTGATAGCTGGCTTAGTTTCTGACTTGGCTGGCTGATAGGTTTAGGATTAGCTCCCAGAGATCACGCAACCACGTTACTCTGACTCTGGAATTCACCTACTGCAAATGGCGCTTTGGGATCCCAAACTTAAAACACACCTGTATGGGTGTCCAGAGGGCACATGGGCAACAGGCAGCGTGAACCAGAGCAGCCACAGGTTAGTTTTAGATTAATGCTGGAACCCAGCACCGAGGGTTTACACCTGGGTCCCTCATGGCACTGCAGTGTAGGAGAAGCTTTCAGCCAGCGTGACTACGGGGAATCCACAGCCACATCCCACATCACCCCTCTCACTGCTCCGCTCTCCCTTGCAGATACTGTAACATCAAACTGCACACAATATCCAGCCCCCGCCGCCTGGGTGCCGTTCCCAGAGCACGCAGGTTAAATCAGCAAAGAAACATCGTCCTGCCTGCGGTATTTAATTTCCATGAATTTCCCACCCGCACCCGAACTCCGGAGCCCCTAAATGACCGGGGCCTGTGCTGCAGGACTTGGGTCAGGCCTGGCGTTCGACTGACCCCTCCTCAAGGCGGGCCCAGCGCGGGGACTGTCCCTCGCCGCGGTTCCTCCTCCCCTCCCGCCGCTCGCCCCTTCAGCCGCCCCGTGCCCACCTCACGGAAGGCATCTGTGGTTCCCACCCCGGCTCCCTCCGTCCCTGCCCCAGCCCTTCCCGTCCTGCCGCTCCCCGACCCCGAGGCGGCGGCGAGTCCCGGGGGCGGCGGCGGAGCCACACCCCTGCCCTGACAGTCCGCTCCTCGCGCCGTGCCCATACCGCGGCTTTAGGAAGCACGGCAGCCAATATCCGGGCGTCTTCGTGTTGACAGACGGTCACACTGGCCTATCGAATGGCCACTCTTCACAACTGGACCCGCCTCCTTGGGCTCAGTGGCCAATCAGAGCAGAAGTGGAGCTGGAGACGGAGGTGAGGATCTGGAACCCGTCTTCCCCCACCCCTCCCCTGCGCGCGATGATTGACAGCCGAACACCCAATGGGCTGCGGAGGGCNCAGTAATGGGCAGCGGCAGCGCTGACTCTCGCCTGCCGTGTGGTGCCAGCGCGCCCGCCCGGCGGGACCGCCTGCGAGGAGCCGGCGGCAGGTGAGTGCCGCGCACGGGGAGCCGCCCGTCCCCTCCCGGGATCCCGGAGCCGCCGCTCCCCGCCTTGCTCCCTGCCGGTGGCGTTTTAATTTTTAAACCGCTCCGGCTCTCGGCCAAGGGCGGGGGGCGCTGCCCCGGCGGGGGGGGCGGGGGGGGGGGACCGGG